>JAWLRI010000396.1:175212-246084 GCA_034781795.1 Crypturellus tataupa
AGGGGGGTTGGACTAGATGACCTCTAGAGGTCCCTTCCAACCTTAGGCATTCTATGATTCTATGATTCTATGATGTGTTACTTTTTACTCTATTTTATTATTTTATTTTTTTCTTCTGTGTTCTCATAATTTTCTGCTTCATAATTTTGAATAGGACAGTTCCGCAGGTACTTCTTGTACATTTGAATAGTGACATTGGAGCTTCCGGGGGTACTCAAGTGCTGTAGCCACAACTTTGGCAAATGCTTGTTTGAAGGATATGGGACCTTCTGCACATGCATGCTTGCTTCAGTGAAGAAAATGCTATCTGTGGGAAAAAAAAAAAAGAAATGCGTAGTGACTAGATGGTGAAAAGAAGGGAGCTCTGCAATCAACCAGTAATGGTTGCAGGGGCTGGGAAAAATTCATGTAGAATTGAATAGAAATCTTACAGAGAGATTTGCTGCCTCTTGACAAATTCCCTGTTGGCGACACATATGAAGATTAGAACAGATCAGATGGTCTTTTCAGCCTTCCTGTGTGATTTTCCTTCTCTGAAATTTTTACTGTTTAAAGCCACACTGTTGTTGGAAGTGATTGACGTGCCTAAAGCAATTGTGTGTCATTGTTGCAGAAGAAACAAGCAAATTTCTTTCATGAGGTCACTGTAGGCCAGATGATGTAGCACACTTATGCTAGCCCTTTCTGACTTTCAGTGACTTGAACATATTTTTCTTTGCATAATTAATATTGCAAGGCTTTATGGAAAGTTGAATCAGTCAGGCTTTGCTGGTCTTCAAACACAACTCTGTGGAAGAATATTTATGTGATATTTAAAGTATTAGGTATTACCAGAAAGGCTAATTAAAAGAGAATTATTTGCTGGTTTAAAACTACTTACATTTTTATCATTCATTCATATCTAAGTAGTTAAATATGGGTATATAAGACCATCAACCAAAAAACCACTTATGTGTGCATGCATATAATTTATATTTAGCTTGTATAGTTTATCATGGATCACAGATAATTCGCTGTGTGGATTTTTAAGTGAAAAATGAAGTATGTGTACCAAACAAGATCATAACTAACAAAGGTGCTAACCAGTTTTTCCCCAGTGCCGGATCCAGTTCAGTCTGAGCTATTAAAAAGTGAAATATGGTTCATTATGTATGCTTATTTGTCTAAAATTTGTACTGACTTTTTACATTAGCACATCAGTACAGTAGCAGTAGTTTTCTTGTGACAGAATGGGAGTACATGCTTATCAAGAGAGAACAAAGAGCTCATGTAATTTATGGCACTTACTTAAAGTATGACTTCCGGTACCAAGGATTTATTGGGTTATTTTACAGGAAAGGACTTTTTATTGACCTAGAGATGGAGCAGTGGGAAGACCAATCTCTGTACTGTGGACAAGTGGAGAAACGGTGATAGATTGTCTGACAATATGTGTTTGGCTTTCCAGGGCAAGATATACCCAAGCAATAAGTGCCAAATAATTCCTTTCCTCATGCTATAGATATGTAGCTCAGTAAACCATATATTCCTTTCCAGCTTTCTCATTTTGTAGCAAACAAAAGGCTTGGTGCTTGATAAAGAAAAATAAACTTATTCTTGAAATTCTTTACCAACATCAAAAACTGAATTGTAAATGTAGTATAAGTTAAAAAAAAAAGTTTGTAATATATTTGTTGTATTAGAGCTGTTAGAGATTTTTATGTTGTTATTGTTTGTTTTTGCACTGTGCTGCTACAAGAGAATGTTCAGGCATGGGTTAGTGTTTGTGTGTACCTATAAACCCTAAAACTCCTAAACTCTTAGCCGTTTTTGACCGAAAAAGTGTTAAATTTTACATTAATTGTGAAAGTGGTAAAGCCAAAAAGAAGTGACAGTGAATTACTTGCCAATTACAAGTTTTGACTTGTAGAATATTTTTTTAATCACAAAGTAAGTCTCAGATAAGTAATCTTGAACTGGTTTCCTTGTGTTGCTGTATCTCTACAGTGAATATGGCATGTCATAACTTGAGGAAATAAGTCATTCCACAAATAATTAAATTGTTAAATTCAGCCTGGTTTTAATCAGGAAAAAAAACTGCAGTGATGAGAACTGGTATTTTGTCGTTGTCATAGCAGTAGTTTGAGTCATTTCCAGTAGATGGCTGTGCAGATCAGATGTTTGGGCTGTGTTTTGCTAAAATAAACAGATATTTTCATTTTTACCCTACATCTGTGCAAGGGTGCTAGAGAAAAATGTGCACCAACAAATATTGACTTCTCAATTATTAGTATCTGGTAAGCTGATATTTCCATGAAGTCATACAGGTTTGATCTCTGGAGAAAATGCATTCTCTCAATTTGAAAAGAAAGCCGTTTGTTGTGGAAATAAGAAAAGCAAGTCATTTGGGGAAACTCCTGAAATGTCACGAATTTGTCAAGTGAAAATATGTTTGAGAACCAAAATGCTGGAGTTGTCTTTTCTAAAAACAGCAGGACACATATGAAAATGTTTGGAACTCCCCAAAATCAGACACCATTGGGAGTTTTGCTTTGGGGAGACTTTCATGTAAATACAAATAAGGAACTGGCTTTGGGAGCATGTGCTTAATGGAGTGAATATATACATGAGGTTTGGAGTTCCATGTTTTGGGCATTTTTTTGTGGAATGTACTTATAATATGGAAGGGACTTAAGGTCTTGCTGCTAGAAAATTGGAGTCACCATTGAAACTGTTAGTATTAATTGTACCTGAGATGGGGAAAGAAAACTCAGAAATGAGAGATGAGATGTGTATATGAAGTAAGCTTTCCCTAAGCTAGGTGTAGACTAGTATGTACACAAAAAGAAGGTAAGAGCAGAAATGAGTCTTTGTTTGCAAGGGCCCAATGCTTAGGTCTTATTAAAAAGACTGACAGGAGAGCTTTCCTATACATGTACATTCTGTTTTGCCAAGCCAACCTGCTTTTCTTTAAAATGAGTGAGTCTACTTCACAGAACTAATACATATGAAAATGTAACTAGTTTTAGAGAAATTTACTTTCCTTTTTGCTTACTGCAGTCGTGGTTCTGCTTCATATAATGCCGTATGGCTTCTTATTATTATGAATATCCAGTCCCTTCCGATAATAACAGCAGTGACCTCTGGCATAAAAACAACTGTCTATTAAAACAAGGGAAAACACAATAGGGATAATTGCCCCTGTGGACCAACTCACCACTGGATAAAATATACTGTAAAGGTCTCATAAGAGCAGTTCTGGCATTGTTTTTGTGACATAAGGAACAGCTGGTACCCCAGTATTAAACAAGCTGCATAAGCAAACACTCCATTGCATTTATTACGAAGAAGCAAAACAAGAAGAAATCTGGTGTTCTGGGAAAGATTTTAATAGTGTCTGTGTTTCTATGGAAAGTTTCAGTGATATGTTGAATTTGGGTAGATAAAAGCATACCATTCTACTGATTTGACATTACAGGTTATGGTTCATAACATGGCTTTTCACAAAACAGTCTTTGATGTGAGCAAGCATTGATATTTTCAGCAACAGACTATTGTATGTCTCTTTTGGATCTTCTACAGTGGGCAGTGGATAAAGTTTTTACAAAATTTTGAGATGGATGAGTATAACCGATATAGTAATTTTGCTTTTTTAGTGTTCAGTTACTATAGCATCCCTAAGATCATATAAACTATACACTAAAATGTGTATCATATTTTCTTGACTCTCCAATTCCCATAAAATCTATGTGGTTAAAATGAATGGATAGAGCAATATCTTGACAAAACAAAGCCTGGTCGTACCCCTGGAATTCTTCTGAATGGAGACAGCGGTAGTCTTCAAGTTAGCAGGTCTAAAAACTATAGTGTGCATCCCCTAGGCCTGAAAAGAGGAAAAGATGTGGAGGGGAGGAGAGGAAGAACCAGCTGCATTCCTGCTCCTCCTGCTTGCCTTGCTCTGGAGTAAAAGTTCTTTGAGGATGGCTTGCAGGAGAGTGAGGGGGGCAGCTGCCCTAACTTTGAGGTGTGGATAGCCCAAATGAGGTGTGCGGGCAAGAGGACAGGTTCCTGTGGTACAAGTCCTAGTAAAGTTCCTTAGAGTAAGTTGTAGGGACAATCCCAGTGAAAGTGTGAAGGAAGGGGCTGGGTGTAGGTGGTGAGCAGGGGCCATCCTCTGCAGTGTTGGTGGGCAACTCCAAAGGCGGGAGGGCAGAAAGGTCCTTGACTAATGGGCTAGAGGGGAAGGCATCTTGCCTCCATTGTGGACCAGCTCCACACCACCATGAGGACTGGGGAGCAGCTAAGGAGCAGCTCTGCTGAAATGGCCCCAGGAGCAGTGGTGGTGGTGGTGGTGGCAGTGGAGGTAAGTAGAGTGGTGAACGGTGTCCAGCCTGGGTGGTGGTGGAGTGCTGCTCTAAGGTAGGGCGTAAATGAGAGTTGCCCTTGGGGTGGCCCATGGGAGGGTCCGTGTGGAGAGGTGCCTGCGTTTTGGGCTCTTCAGAGACAGCAAAGTGGGCAGGGCCATGGTGAGGAAGAGCAGGAAGCGAAGGGCAGGTCCATGGTCTGAGGAGGGGACTGGAGCAGCAGGGCTGGATGTGTGCCAAGGCACAGTCCTGTGCCACAGAGAAAGCAAAATGGCATGTGGGAAAGATCCTGAAATGAAGTCTTTAGCCTCTGAAACCCATTTCCTGGAAAGGAGGACATCTTTCAGGTCATAGGCCCCACCTAGGTCCATATTGGGGAAGCAGTGGGGTCTGCCATCGCAGCTGCTGCCACCAGCAACCTCACTGCCCCTTGTCCTGGGGGCATTCCTTTTCTTTCCATAGAAAAGGAACCACTGGGATTAACCTGCATCTCATTCAGCTTCTGGCTCTGGTACCTCCAAGGCCACTTGGAGCAGGCAAGGAACAAGGAAGATAAAGGGAGCTGCTGCCTTTCTTTGGGAGGTGTCCTGAAAAGTGATCTTGCAAATAATGGACCACATGGTAGGGCCCTTCAGAAGAAGAGATATCATCAGATTAATCTGATGAAGACTCCGCTGAGAGGTGCTTAAAGGGTGCCCTCAAGCCTGTGGAGGTGGATTCTCCCAAGGAGGGCAAGGAGCCCATGGAGGTAGACCTAGCCTCCAAGAAATGCTCCAGGAGCAAAGCCCTACATGCTGTGCCTTCTGCAGAGCCATCATTACTGGATGGCAGAGCCTATCTCATTTCTCCCTGTGAGCCTAAAGGGATACCACCACCCCCTACCAGAAGGTAGCCCAGAGAGGAAAAGCAGGTGGCTGTCCAATAGGCAGGACAGGTGGAATTAGGCCAAGCTGCTTATCCAGTGTCCTGCAACCTTCAATAAGAGTTGTTGATTTTTCAGCCTTGCACAAACCTTTTTTTCTGCCCCACACTGTCTCCTCTCCAGCCCCTTCCCTATGTAGAGTTGGGATCTCGGGTACCCTGCACCCCACAGGAGAGAGGAGGAGAGAGCCTGGCTTCCTTGCGGCTGCTGTGCTGGGGGCACAGAATGAATCTGCCACAGGGGCCATGCAGATCCCTGGGGTCCTGGAGGGAGAGGCAGGGGGCTCAGTCTACAGAGAATAAGGCAATTGGAGAGCCTTGCTTCTCTCTTTAGCTGCCTAATGGATGGTTCACAAGGAGCCAAAGCCTCCACAGTGGCATTAACAAGTTACCCATCTCTCTGGAGCAGCTCTGCAAAGCAGCCTGTTCCTTTGGAGGAGCCAAATGGCCTTGGCTCATGGCAAAGAGCACAACAGGAAGGCGATTTCTGCTTGCCTCCCTAGCAGTCCTTTTCAGGATGGGGCTGATTTGTGGCAAGTGTTCCACGGCTTTGTTCTTTGCCTGGCACTTGGGAGGCTGCTGTGGAGCTCTGTGCAGTTTCTCTGCCCACCCTGCTCTGTGTTGTGCCTGGGGCAAGAGGCAGCTGTACCTGTAGCTGCTGCTTCTACTCCTGCCCAGGGCTGGTGCTCTGCAGAGCTGCTGTCAATGTTGCCTCTGGGACTGGCTCTCTCTTTGAAGGCTGCAGAATACTGGGCACTCAGGAAGGTCTCCTTGAGGTTACTGAATGCCCGGTGTTGCCGGTTCCTCTCTCTCAATGGAACAGAAGCAGCCAGCTCATCCAGGGACTTGGAGCTCATTGTCACTAGAAGTACAGTTGCATCTCTCATGAAAGGGTCCGTTTCATTTGTGTGTGAGGCCTCTCTAAAGAGAAAGTTTTCATGTCCAAACACCTTTTTTTTTTTTTTTCTTCACTATCACTAGTGCAGCCATCTTTGGTTTGGGGAAGCTTGTGGACCAAGATTTCCTCTCTTGAAGAAGTTCCTACTAGTTGGAGTTTGCGTCCTGGAGGTGCCAGGAGTCTCCTGTGTTTCTCCTCTGGGAAATACATAATGAAAAATGTTTGAGTTGGACTGAAACACTCAGTAGTGTTAGACTCCATGAGATTTTTGGCCAGGTTCTGCTCTGTCAGAGCAGAACTGGAACTGGCTGGGAATGGCTCCAGATCCAGCCACTAACTGCATTTTTTTGCCTGTTTGTTAAGTTCTGTTGCTGTTTTAAATAAGATAGTTCATGAGGTAAACTCTGCCAACTGCCGTTTCAAGCTATCAGTCCGTTCTCTTTTTCTCAAGTAATTTTAAAGATATTTTGCATAAATTAGATATTTCATGCACCTTATAATGCTTTTTACACTAAGAACATTCCTTAGTAACATTCATAGAACTCTAAAACTTCCTTACGAAATTATTTTTTTTATCTTTGGTTCGCTTAGCGGGGGGGAGGGAAATCTTCCCCTTCTTTCTTTAATAAAGTTAGTAACCATCATGTCTAGCTCCTGTTTTGTGAGAGGGAAACCAGATTTTATTTTTGCTATGTTCTAATAAGACAGAAGAAATTTTAAGGCAATAGTTTTCTGCCCTGCATGGACATAGAGTCATTTGACTTCAGTCTTTTTTTTTTTTTTTTTGCTGTTTTTGTTTATTTTGTTTTGTTTTGTTTTCTGGTTTGGTCATGTTTTTTTTTTGAGCAATAGAAACAGTTTCCTTATCCATGTAATATTTTCATCTGATTGGAAATATGAGTTTACTTTTGCTTTTCCTTTACCTTAATCAGGTTAGTTATTTTTATGTTGAGGGTTCACATTTTTTATTCAGGCTGAGATGATAATTTGATCTCACTTCTTCTTATGCTTCCAAATCCCTTGAGAACTTTCAGGGATCTACTTGTAAAAATGATCGCTTGCTCCATGCCATCAGGAAAACTTCTACAATGCTGATATTTTTGTCATAAGGAATTCAGTCTTCAAGTAAGTATATCCTGTGATTTGCTGTTCTTGTTCTTGGTTTTTGTTTTTTTTTTTGATTACCTCAACCTGAGAGAGATGATGAAATAATAGTCTTTCAGTCAGCATTTTTTTGATCTCACTTGTCTATGTTTTGTTTTTCCTCAGGTAGAAGGTTTTTTTTTTTCATGAGGATTATTTTTCATATTTGTTGTGGTCCATCTACTTCGTGTATGCAAGGCAATCAGCATATGTTCAGGATGTTTGAAAGTAACTCTCTGGGAAGCTAGCTAAAGAAATGTGTCCATCAAGCATGAGTTACTGCAAGAACATATAACCTGGAGCACACCAGCTGCAGTGTCCTGCACAAGGAGTCCCTGAAGTTAAGATGTTTTGACTTTATTATTTATGATAAGAACATAATAAGAGCTCTGCATTTTTAACAGGAAAATTAAAGATTTTTAAACTTCAAAAGTGACATTTCTGTTTTATATAACTATTTATTTGTAAATTGGAGAACCCAATGTTTATTTGGGTGTATAAAAACCATAACGTGTCTGTGCTTTGCTGGAAAGCCTTTGTTGTTATTTTATTGTATATTTTTCTACCAGGGGAGCAGTGATGTCTAAAAATGATTATATTCCTCTTGGTAAGGAATCTGAGGCATGGGTATTTCGCTTCCCTGTTAAAGCTTAATTTCAAGCAGATGTTCTATGCCTTTGTAATGCTTGTCTAATTTTAATCATGCAGTATATGCTATGTGGGTTTTTTTTGGAGGTGGGATCATCACAGGCGTCATAGTATGTGCTGCTCTTACTATCTCTGTTGGCAGTGTTTTACTGTTGCTCACATTTAGCTTGTCCATGCAGAGCAAAACAACAGGCTGTTATAGGGTAAAAACAGAACTATTGCCACTGCTGTTGCTGCCTCTGGCAGTTTTATGAATCTTTGACTGATATCCTGAAGATAAAAGTTTTAAAGTCCTAGTAGGAGGAGTTCAACCTGCTGACATTTCATTTTTGAAAAGTTGAAATACTTTATATAGAAAATGTGAAAAAATGAAATATTTGGACTTTTCGTGGAACTACCTTATTTTGATAATGTTGCTGTAAATTATTTTAATATTTTCAAATTCTCTTTTTCATTGAGGCTAATCTACTTTACCAAATTTGTCTTGCAAATGAAGATAGTTTTTCTCTGAGACAGAATATTAGATGTATTTATTACTCCCTGAAGTTATCTTTCAGCTTTAAAGTACTATTTTTTCCACACTTTTCCAGTGTATATATCTCTTCATTTGATCTAATTTTCACAATTAAGGAGGAATTGCAGCTTATATTTATGCAATATGTAATCTTAGCCTATACCAGTATTGTTAAAACTGAAAATTAAAAGCATTAATAAATAATGCTAAAATATCTCTATCTGATTAGACATAGCCAGGGGACTGTTAGCTTGTCTGGACTTTTTGTACAGCGTATTAACAATTTCACTTTCTGAGCTCTTTGTACAACCAGTTTATAGGTCTCAAAACTTCGTTTCTAAAATCTTGTGTCAGATTTCAATTGTTCCTTAAATTGACATTCCGATACCAAAAATAAACTGAAGATGATGTCAAAATTTGTTTTCCTGTTAAGTTATTTTGGAATGTTTGTGAGATAATTACTGGTTGAAGTGATGTGCTAGCGGTGCTGAGGTATTTGCTGAAAGTTGGTGACAAATCTAAAGTCTTCCATGACTAATGCTATCATAAAATTTACTGCCTGTCCTAAGTATTCCCAGCATGTAGGTAGGCTGAGGTAGTCTGCTACTTTCTATTTATTTTGAGCTCATAATTGACATTTTAAGAAATCACATGTTTTTTTCTTTAAAAAAGTAACTTCCTTTCACAAAGACATACTCATTTTATCAACTCTCCAGCTATTGCAGATTGCCTTGAGCTTACAAGCAGAGTCCTATGCACGTGTAGAGAAAATGCTGCAGCACCTTAGAGAAGATGGATTTTGCTTCTGAAGGAGGTATGCTACTTCCATCATGATTGAGGTATATTACCATGTGGCAACCAGCGTGTGACTTAAGCATTGACTTATCCAGGAAGGAAGCTATTTTGGGCACACTGATGATGAGTTCAGTGGCACAATGCATGAATCCAAGCATAGGTGTGAAGCATGTGTACTTGTTAGTGCTGACTGGCTCACAGTATTGTGGTGGCAGACAGGTGTCAAGTGAAGGAAAATTAACAATTTCTTTGGATACCACTTCATCCAAAGTAACATCCAAATTCTGTACTCGGTGTAGAGAAATTTCAGAAGTCAAGAGCAAATGTCTGAATGTTTACAATAAACTGAAGTGCTATTTGTCTTGGCGAGCTCTGTGTGTAGTGAAATTAGCAAGTTATTGCAAGTACCTGTTTGGCTAACAAAAGAACATTTATGGATTGGATTACACTTCTTGGATTACACTCTTTGTGAATTATTTTCAGGGAAGATTGCTTTTACTTTTTTAATTATTGTTGTTAGCAATTCGTAAATAAGTAGAAATACAGAAGTTAATTATTCTGAATCTAGACAGTCTAACAAGTCTCGGATTTACATCTGCTTGAGTATTTTGAGATTTTTCTTTGTTCGGTGTTTTGAGGATTTGTGTGTGTGTTTTTGTTTTGTTTTGTAGGTGAAGGTTGCAGGTTTCCTGCTCTTGAATTCTGCTCTCTGCCATTGATCTGGATTACTACACAGGTTGTCATTATTTGCTGTCTTTTACATGATAATAATAGATTGAAAAAAGTATGTCCTGTGCTGGTTAACTGTTACGTTTCAAACTTGATCTGCCTTTCACTTGAGCCAAGTTGATTGCAGCTTCCAGTTGCTCAGCCAGTGTGGTGGGTCCCTGATGTACACCACTCTTTTCCCTGCATTTGTGAAACAGCAAATGTGCTAAGAGGCAGCAAGAGTTTTGCTTGCTAGGAGCACTGATCTTGATGGGTATAAGCTTTTATATGCTCCAGTGACAACCTCTGTCCTGTAAGATAGGTGCAATTTGTATGTTTTGCACAGAATGGGAGACTTAAAAAACCTCCTGGCTCACTGGGTTGAGTTTACTTCCAAATGAAACCATTTCCCACAAGATAGTTATGTTTGCTGTGCAGAGAGATGTAAATCGTACACCCCGGTGTGGGCATGGTGAGTGCATTTCCCCTTGGCCTCAGTGCTGGTGAGGCTGCACCTCGAATACTGTGTTCAGTTTTGGGCCCCTCACTACAACAAAGACATTGAGGTGCTGGAGCATGTCCCGAGCATGTCCCAAGAAAGGCAATGAAGCGGTGAAGGGGCTGGAGCACAGACCTTATGAAAGGTGCCTGAGGGAACTGGGATTATTTAGTGCAGAGAAGAGGAGGTTCAGGGGAGACCTTATCATTCTCTGCAACTACCTAAAAGGAGGCTGTAGTGAGGCGAAGGTCAATCTCTTTGCCAAAATAACTACCAAAAATAGGACAAAAGGAAGTGGCCTCAGGTTGCACCAGAGGAGATTCAGGTTGGGAGGTTCAGTTGGATATTAGGAAAAATTTCTACACAGAAAGAGTACTCAAGCTTTGGAACAGGCTGCTGCCCAGGGAAGTGGCGGCGTCACTATCTCTGGCAGTGTTCAGTAAATGTGTAGATGAGGCACTCAGGGACGTGGTTTATCAGTTACGGTATTAAAAGGGTTTACAGTTGGACTCAATTATCTTGAGAGTCTTTTCCAAACATAATGATGGTTTGATTCTACTGTGGTACAGGTCAGCCAACAGGAGCACTGATAATTGATGTGCATTTGTCTATCTCCTGCTTCTTTGTTAATTATTTCTCCACTATCAAGGAATTATTGTTGTCCCCTGCTGTAAATAATTTCTACTGAATACATCTTGCTTCACCTTTAGGAAAGGAGTGAGGTTAACAGGACATTCATCATTCTTATCTCTGTAGAGCTATATTATATAGCAGAATCCATTCCTATTAGCATTTAGGCAAGGGAGGGGACAAGTCTTGGAAGTGTGTAATTAAAAAAAAAAGGGAGGGAGGAGGGAAGACTTTTTTTAATTGGATATTCTGCCAAATTTTAAAAATTCTAATAGGATCTGTTAAGCCTTTTTAGCATATTGTACATGGCAATTCAAAAGACAGGTTGTCAGAACTGGAACTGCAGAATCCTTGTTCAAGTATTATGTTGCTTACAATGTGTTTACTGTAATTAACACTGTGTTAAAATATATGCTTTATGTAAAGTTTATTTGAAACGAGCAAAACCACAACATGTAAATCTTGAGATGCCACAACTTCAAAGCATTTAGAAAGCTTATTTCAGCTCCCCTGTCATTCTGGGATAAGACAAAAGTAGCTACTAATCAATTTATAAATATAATTAGTCAAATCATGTTTCTGGACAATTAGCAGAGAAGGGCAGTGAGGGCATAAAAAGAAAGGAATTTGGCGTGACATGCATCTCATTGATTAGTTTCTTTTTTATAGTACAGCAAAACTAATTTGCCTTGCAAATATGGATTCTGTGCATCTCTTGAATATCGCTATTGTTTCTCTTCATAGAGGATCTCAGTGCAGTTTAGTAAGGGTACATGGGTAAGGGTACATTAAGGATACATAGTAAGGGTACATTTGCCTAATCCTAAACTCAAATGAAGAGTGACCTTGAATGTTTTCAGCATATAGGCCCAATTCCTGCAATCAGCCTTGATGTACTTGGTGTAGGAGTGGAGGCACAGTATATGTTGCTTGTACAGTCCCTCCGGGGTCAATGAATGCTAAACTAACCCCTACAAGGCTAAAAGATCATCATTCTTCTGGCTAGTGTTATGTAAGGAAAATTACTTCTCTTACAGGATGATTTAAGTCTTATTTTCCTTATTTATTTATTTATTTATTTATTTAAATGGTGGCACTTCTTATTTCTAACCTGAAGCCACTCTGCTGAAGTAAATAGTTTTTCTAATTAAAACCAGCTCTTAGCCCTAGGATAAAGTAAGAAAGCAAGCACTGTCTGAAAATATGAGGGCGTTTAGGTGAAATATCCATAGACAGTTGTTCTGTTGTGTTTCTGTGCCCTGCCAGGGTATCCAGCCCATGCTACCTGTGCACCCAGTGTGTGGTCCGAAGGGTTCGGGCAGCCTGGGAGACAGAGCTTCAGGTTCCGAGCTTCCCATCTGAAAGCTACAGTGTTGGAAAGTCTGCTGCCTCTCAGATTGCACATCAGCAAAACAATAACACTACATTTCCGCCTCTGTAGAAGTTTCCATATGAAACTCTGGAGCTTTATGAATGCTGCAGTAAGAAAGACACACATAAATACATTTCCAAATCGAAAGTCCTAAAATATTCTGTACTATAATCGACATTCTGCACTGCCTACATTTTTTACATAAATTATTAAATCTGATTTTATGATATTATAAGTTAAAATTGCTTCAATCTTGATGCTGCTTCAGGATTTGAGTCATTCTTAGCTGTGATCTTTTGATTGTGCCCATTAAATCTGCAGTGCAAAAACAATTAAAATATTATGCTCTGCATATGCCCCCAAAATACACAGTTTCTACCAAAATAGGAAAGTGATGACATTATTACAAGACTGACAGTATATAACATATTTAATATAAAGTGTTACTGAATGAACAGAATTTCGAAGATGGACAAGATAAAGATTGCCTTATTTTGTTTTAATATTTTCTTAGAAATCAATATCATTTCCCTCACGAACAAATTATTCCACACATCATGGAATATTATTAAGATAGTATTTTAGTATAATATTATCATACTTTTAAGACAGAATGATTTTGTCTGGCTGATCATGCAAGTATTTTGAATATTTCTTGAAGCTTCATTAAATGCTGCCCTGACTTGCTGCCTTTTCTACCACACTAAATTTCAATTAAATGTGAGGATTACATTTAATCCAGGAATATTATTATTCTAGGCAAATTATTCTTAATGAAAATATGTATCCTAGATTTCTTCTACTGTCATGACTATATAAAGGAGGTAGTTTGAAAAGAAACATTCTCAGACTCTCTCTCTTACTTTTTCTCCTATATTGTTTTTGAAGCCTTAAGTGATATCCTCCTTTTCCAGTAAACAATTTTCTGGTTTAAGTCCCGCTCTTGGACATGCAGAATGGCCCCTGCATTTACCATGTGAAATTATACATAAAGCATATGTTAAAAAAAAAAAAGAAAAAAAAAAAGTTAATTCAGGAAGAAATAGTTCTTAAGCAGGATATATCCTTGGGTCTTTAGTATTAAACTGCTTGCAGGTACTGAACATTTCTTTAGCTCACCTTGTTCAATTATTTTTCACATACTGCAAATTTATTTATAGAACTTCTCAATATCTTTTTTTCTTTTTTCCTTCATACCTTGCTTCTTTAATTATTCACTTCAGGAAGAGCTGTTTTTTTAAATGTGTTTTCAGTATGTGGGCAGCACTAAATACAAATGACTTACCTGTATGCTGGCTTATAAAACAGTATTTGTTTGTCACAGGAAATCCTAGAAGGAAAATTCGCTGCTCATACATAGGCAGCGAAGAGCTGACCCTCATAATTTTGCAGGGGAAACCATTTGGGCTCAGGGGAGAGGAGGATGGGCAAAGAGGGGAAAAAAGGCAACACTGTTTTAAGTTATATACTGCTTTTAAATTTCCCTGCTGACTCAATGCATTAGTTGGCTTGTCATATCAGATTTTTTAGCTTCTTTGTATTATGTCACATAATATGACAGAGACAACCCTTGTGACAAATCATACAAGCCACTGTGTCAGCAGGGAAATAGGAAAATGACAGCTTTCTGAACAATCTCATAAAAACATTTGATAGAAGTCTATAAAAATAACTTTTTTGTTTTTAATCTAGCCATTCTGTGTTGTTTTTTTTTTTCCGAAAAGCCTTCTCTTTAATCAAAGTTTCAGAAGAAAATTTGAAAAAAAAAACCACAAAAATTAAAAAGAAAAAAAAATCTGACATACTGAAGGCTCTTGCTGATACATAAATTTCTGTAGGAAGTCTTGTGGGATTTGTTGCTGAATCTTCTTCTTGAGGAGGATGGTGCAATCTGTAATCCAGACCCAATCAACTTCTGCATCTATGCAGAAAGGCAAATTTAATAAGGTATACATGGAAAACAGATGGTGTAAGAGTTTAGCAGGTTTGGGGGACAAAAGGATCATCACAGGCAGTTAAATGTCCATTACTTCGTTCCACCCAGCATCTTGACTATTATATACCTATTAGGATATCATCCACTATTAACTTCTTTACCTCCATTTGCGGTCCTATATATATCTTCCACAAACTAGAGAAATAATGTCTGAAATTGCAGAGTTCCTGCATGCCTGTTGTTCAGTGTGTCATTTATGTAAAACAGTGGTACAGGAAAAGGGTAGTATAGTAATAGAGTGGTGGCACATGTTTTGTTGGTTAAAATTTGTAAATTGTCATATATAAAGAGACTATTGATAATAGATTGTGTATGATATTTGTATTAGTTAAGATAACCTCATTTTCCTGATTTATCTGATGTCTAAAAGGACCAGAAATTATGATACATTCTTGCAGCTATTGCAAAAAAAAAAAGTATGAAAATCCTGCCTTTCCTCTTGGTGTTCCATGTAGTTACAATAGGAAGCATTTCTATTGTAAAAGTTCCCTCCTGACCTCTTGTGTTTCCCTTTTATGGTGTTTCCCTTTTATGGTCATCCAAATGATATGGTGCAGTTCTGTGGACTTTATCTTCAATGAAATATTTCATTCCGGGATAGCACCTGACTTTTAAAATGTACGGAAGTCTGTCCTTGTTTCGGTGATAATGGGATATTCCCTTTCCATTAACCTTTCTATTGTACAAACTTCAACATATTCCTTAAAACTGTTAGCTAAACAGGAGATTTTGAAGACTGGTGCTGGGTTATATCATTGGATGGGTGGAATAGTTGTAGAACACTGCATAGCACTATATAACTGTGTTAGGTGCAGTACAGACATATAGGTCTATGACAGGGTATTATAATAAACACTTTCCTGATCTGGTTTTTACATCTTGTCTGATACAGTTTTGCAGGATGTGTAATATAATTCATTTCACCAAAAAGGGATTTTTTGTGTACTCACCCCCAATTTGTTTTCAATACTCAAAACCCTATTTGTTTTCAGCACTCATTGTCTTTGCCTTTTCGAATTTATGTTCAAAATTTTGCAGTTCTGATATATGTAACTTCAGCCATTTCCCTTTACTCAGTAGTATGATATGAGGACTAAGGAATACTTCAAATGCTGCTCCTCTTTCCCTCCCCTCTATGCCCACTTTTTTTTTCTTTCCTTCCCCTGAGGTGTATGTTGGGGATGCAATGACAGAAAAGCATTAGAGAAGCTCCTTGCTAGAAATGAGACCATTTACTATTTCTACGTACTCTG
The DNA here is from genome assembly GCA_034781795.1 of Crypturellus tataupa. Lineage (NCBI taxonomy): Eukaryota > Metazoa > Chordata > Aves > Tinamiformes > Tinamidae > Crypturellus > Crypturellus tataupa. The sequence continues at coordinate 190,933 of JAWLRI010000396.1, forward strand.
TTTTATTTAACATACACACAGATATTAAAAAATCAGTGTCTCTTTCCCTGTAGATCATGTCGAAGGTATTTGCCTGACAAATTGTATAGTAATATCTTAGCTTAAGTAAAAGCTTAACAGTTTGGAGGGGGGTTAAGCAAGGATCCATTATTGAAAAGCAACTCAGAAAAGGGATTACACATATTTTCAGTGTTTAAAGTACTTTGAGTTTTTCGCATCTCCATAACTGCGAGGAAATGTGTGTCTGAACTCATACAATATGATACAAATTGCCTCAAAAGTCTCCAACTTAGACAGTGTTAAGCTCTCACACATGTATACTGTGTGAAATAGTATTCTTTCTTCGAGTAAGAATGTGCTGTCACACATGAATTTTATTTTGAGTATTGTCATCATTCCTCCTCCCCATTCTCCCCACACATCCCTTGTTTTAATGAAACCCATGTCACTATTTCAGTTGTTTCTTTCTTCAGGGATACGTTTATTGACTCTTACTTCTCTTAAGTTACTATCTGTTAAACTCATGGAGTCTGACTGAGTTAACAATTTATTCCCAATTTTATAATTCTTTTCTTTCTGACAAATGTGTATGCCTTACTTGCACTTTGCCAATTTGCACTTCATTCCCTTTTCACTTTGACAATTTTATTCATGTTGTGAGCTTGCTTGTTCATTCTCTTTTTAATGATCATGAATAATTGAACATACCCACTGAGTTTGTTCTGATTTTCCATAACAAAATGGGTAAGAAAAAACAGCTGTTGTATTTCCTTCAGCTTCATATAGCTATTCTTAATGTCGAAATTGAAGAGCTATTTATACTCATCTTCTCTGTTTGTTCACTTAGGTGTTTGTTTGCTAAAATACACAAAAATCTGATTTTTAAATGCTGCCCCAACTTTGAAGCTGAGGGTATCTAATCTCATTTGTTTCTATACAGTTATGGTATTAAATGAAATGAAAAAAAAAAATGTACAAATGTTTTCTGCAATGTTAATTAGCGACTTCAAAGTTCCTGGTACCTGCTTTTAAAATTATTCAAAAAGTTTTGCGAATGTAGACCTTTGGACCACAAGTCTCTGAATAATCACCTGGATAGTGTTTGTTTTTACAGTGTTCAATTCAGTTAATTGTCCCAGGAGATGATTTATATAACTTACTCTGTGTTGCAGACCTATCAGCAGAAATATCAGGAATGTCACAGTCCAATAAACTTTGGTTCAGTGCAATTTAGTGCAGCTGGACTGCAAAAATGGTACGAAGGTGACATGTTTTGAGATACTGAATCTGTTCTTGTAGGAGTGGAATTAAAACGTAACTGTGCATAGCATTTAATGAAGTGGAAGTTCATTAAATAATACATTCTCAACCTTTTTCCCTTTTGTCTGTTATGAAGGTTCCCAGGACCCACACTGGGGGTCTTCAAGCTACCTATTGAGTGTAACCATTTTTTTTCATAAATGATTTTCAGGGCATTGCCCTCGATCAGTGTAGTTGTTCAAAAACACCACAAATTCATGGTATTCTCTCTTTGATCTCTGTGGCAAAAACTTACCAAGGTGGCTTTAGAGTGGTGATGGTAAGTCTATGCAAGTAATTGGCAGTTACAAGGCTTCTTGTCCATAGCCTTTATCTCTCTAGCTTTCTCTAATGCTCATTATATATTTATACATATATATATGTATGTATATTTTTTTTTCCTAGCTTCATGTCAAAGCATTTGCAGCCATTTTCTGAAACTCTGTACATTTTAATAAAACTGACTGGCAGTTCAGGGATAAGAAGGCTTTCTTTTCACATTGCTCCCCTTCCCTAACAGCAAGTAAATGCCTTCATGTATGTGCTTATATTTCCTTGCTGCATTTTTATTTATTTGCACATGTGACTTTAGCAGATACTCCTGTCATCTTCAAATCATAGATAACTGGGATTAGAAGAAAATGGGACAACCAGGCAATATTAAGCTTAAACATTGTTGATTAGAGAAAGGTGATATATACATGTCCCATGAGGTGTTACCTTTTGGAGCCTGGAAACACTGTATAATTTTAAAGCTTCTTTTTTTTTGTCTTCTTGCACTCAGATTAGGAAGCTCCCATGACAGGATGCCATCCTGGGCGCTTCTCAGCTCCAGTGCATGGCATGGTGCATGGCAGTGCCTGTCAGGGCAGGTAGATCTCCAGCAAATCAGCTCAGCCAACATGCCATGCAAGACTAAGTGAGCTGGGCCTGTTTAGCCTGGAGAAGCAAATATTGAGAGGGGATCTTATTAATATGTATAAATACCTAAGGGGAGAATGGAAAGAGGATGGGGTCAGTCTTCTCTGTTGTGGCCAGTGACAGGACAAGGGGTAATGGGTGCAAATTAAAACACAGGAAGTTTCATCTCCATGTGAGGAAGAACTTCTTTCCTTTGGGGGTGACAAAGCCCTGGAACAGGCTGCCCAGAGAAATTGTGGAGTATCCTTCTCTGGAGATCTTCAAAACCAGCATGGATGCAACCACCTGCTCTAGGTTTCCGTGCCTGAACGGGGGGGTTGGGCTAGATGATCTTTAAAGAGGTCTCTTCTAACCTTCAACCATTCTGTGATTCTGTGAGACGCCGCAGCCTAGTCCGGCAACAGGGAAATACAAGGAATGAGACTGGCTTGTTCAAAAGGGGGCGGCGGCGGGGATGGACATAATAGGCAGTAGGCAGGTCGAAGGCAGCTTGTGGACATCAAGGCAGGATAGGGCAGGAAGAGGTGTTGGGATGCCCTCCCAAAGAGACGTGGGGGAAAACACATGGGAAAGTGACCATAATGGATGAGAGTGGTGAGTTACGGGGTGCCAAAATTCCCTGTTACTCTTGTCACTATAAACTACAGCTCACTTTATGGCAATAAAGGGAGTTTGCCTGTTCCCCAGCCTAGTGGGTGAGACTCCTCCTTCCTGTCAGGATCTAGAAAGACATTATCGGAGCACCACAGTGTTGCCATCATGTCTGTCCCACCTCTTCCTCCACATCTTTCTCTGAGTTTTTTTTTTTTTTTTTTTTAACCACAGACTACCTTTGCAGTTCAGATATGAGCTACAGGCAGCAAGACGAGATGTGTTAGAGTTCGTGATGGTAACCTCTTGCAATATATTTCTCAAGTAAGCAGCAGCTATCTTACTGGCAGCTCACTTGAAACTGCAGTAAAAACTGTTCTGGTTATTTAGTACAGGAAATGCTCATTAAGTATTTTAAAGCATCATCTCCTTAAAATGAGTGGTTTAGAGTATGCAATTGCTAGTGAGCCACTATTTTGACATCTTTTCAATGATACAAAATATATGTCAAGAGAAATTAAATTAGAGAGTAAACTAAAAGTCTCTGGACACGGGATTTAGTTTCTTTGTGTAATTAAATGCAAATCCTTGGGTCATTTTTCTTGTGACCAAACCAAACCATCGGGCCTGGTTAATCCACAAGGTTGTGCTGTGCGCACACTGATTTCACCAGGAGTGTGACCTGGTAATGTTGACATGCTAATATCTACTGCCAGTTTATGTAACAACTGGCAGATTCTGCAATCCTGGTAAATTTTCAGTACACCTAAGACTGGGAAAGCATAAAGCTGATGGCACATACCTGTGAAGTAGTAGTTCAGAAGAGTATTTTGGTTGGAAAGCGACAGAGTGGGGTATCTGAGGAAGCTTTTTCAGTTAGTCATGTCCAGACTTCTTTTTGTTCTTAGTCTTTTACTGTAGTATGTTCTGTTTAGTTATATATTCCTGTATCCTTTTTCTCAATTTCTGTGATCCAGCTAGACAACTTGACATCTTGTACTTGGGCTTTAGACATGGCCTTTAGACGTGTGAACTGTTTGGGTACTGCTGTGAGTCATACTATTGATTTTGGTGGACCCCTTTATCCATAAAATTATGGCACTAGATAGGACTCTTCCAAAAAATAAAGGTTTGGGAAATGGCAGACTAGTTGTTGTCAGTGTGGACTAGAATTGGCTGTGTCAGTGGACCACACTGGTTGTAGGATCACATTAGTGATCCGTAATCCTTGAAGAAGAAATAATTTAAATAGGACTCAGGAAGAAATCACAGCCTTCTGAACTGAGGTGTAAATTATTCCTCTGATAGTAGAAGACATGAATTTGAAAAGTGCTCTCTCTGGATTTTTACCACACAGCAAAGCATCATTTCTATTAAGCATGATAACCTTGCTTTTTGCCGTGTGCGTAAATATGTAATATTCACTGTGCCTTAATTTTCACTTCTAACTTAGGTTCCTATGTCAGGAACATCGTGTGTCTGGGCCCCCTTTAGAGTCAGCAAGGATGCTCTTCAAATACAACTTGGAGAACCTGTATTCTCCATTGCAGTAGCTGAACTGAAAAAGACTAGTCCCCTAATTGCAGCATGAATCTGAAATTAAGTGGTGGTGGTGTTTATGCTGCCAGGAACTGTATGATGACTTAAGCATTAACTTTTAGCCGTAGTTCTCCACAGAAAAAGAACACAAGTTTGATTTATTATTTATAGAGTACAACCTGGAGAAAATACTAGATTTATATAGTGGCTACATTATTTGAAGTTGATATTAGAATTACATTAGCAGTGTATGATTCCAAGAATTACAGCAGAAAATTCCTATTTCCTGTGATGTACCTTTTCTGTCTGAGAAATTACTTATTCTGAATATTTTTAATATCTTCTATACTTTAGTTACATAAGCAGAAATAAAAACAAATTATAAATGGTCTCATTTAAGAGCTGAATTTTCTCTGACGTCTCCTCTTAGGCACTTTCAACTGTATTTATTTTTTATTTGGCATATCTAAATTAATGTCAGATGCTGCATCAGAACTGCAGCAAGTTCTTTTAAAATTTTTCCGATTTCAGATCCTGAAAAAAAAGGATATATACTTTTTTTTCTTCTCCTGTATCAAAACATTTTATTGTTTGGGATCACTTTGCTTATTTTTCTGCACAATGTATGCTTTTCCCTTTGCCATCTCTCAAATTAATACTCAGCAGCCAAATAGAAATAAAAATGAAAAGTGTTTTCTACATCATGCAGAATCAACACACTCTGTGCTAGGGGGCCTGTTCTCAACACTTACTAGCAAGAAAAGTGAATAGTGATAAATACAAATGAATTTGATGAACCCTGTGTTGTCTTCTTGATGTTCCCTTAAGGAAAAGCAAATGGCCTAGTTGATAAAGGAGACTGCTGATAGGACAAGGGTTTTGGTGAATGGAGTATTGGTTTTTGTTTTAAATCTTAGAACTGAGAGGCTAATGCAAGATGTAGTCTGGGCGCATAGGTTTAGTCCGAGTTCCACTCGGTTCCACTTTGGTGTGCTTTGTAGCCAGAAAAAGCGCTAAAAGCTCTTAAATTCAAATAAAGAGCGAGCCTGTTTATCTGAGCCTGCAGCTTTCTAGGACTGCATCTATTAGCCTGCATAAAGCTGTCTGTCTCTGAGATGGAGCTGTGCAGAAGAGCACCTGGAGAGCTATTTCTGAGCACACAGGAGAAAATGCTGCAAAGCATATTGCTTTGCATGATGAGTATTACATTTGCTGTCACTCCCTGGAAAACTTTTCTTTGTGGGAATTAAATGCTCTGCTTGGTGATACTACTGCAGTTTCCTCTGTCAGAATAGTGCAGACTTTTGGCCCACTTATCCAAACTGGTGTCAGGCATAGAACTGGGAGATTTTTTGGCAATGTTAACAGCTGCCTTACCCCTTGGAGCAGTAACTTGCCTCTATAAAGAATTCTTTTGTTCTGGCAACAACTTTTAGAGTTGGAAATCTTTTATCTCAGCCTAACTCTGCTTGGGACAACTGTTTCCTAAGTGAACGTGCTGGGGGTGAGCAGCGCTGCTCCTTGTATAACATAGTATTTCATCTGCACAGTTATGTCCTGGTTCCTTTGGGATAAATGAAGGAGGATTTGTGCTACTTCTGAGTGTCTGAACTACTAAGATAGGTCAGGTTTGGCTTTGGGTATATAAACCTGCCTTGTGTGGGTTATTTGGAAGTGTAACTTGACTTAACCTTAAGATTTGCAGAGCTGTAATCTCAGAAGGGGTCTGGGGAAGCAGGATAGACAACAGAGGTAGAAGTTAGGGTGAGAAATGCAGAAGAAGGTTACTTGGAAAGCACTATGAAAGAAAAACATAAGTAAGGTCCCAGATGGGTAAGAATTGTCAATACAGGCTCATTTATTGTATTTTTTTTTGTCTTGTGTGATGTGCACCAATAGGTTTTAAGGGCTTGTATAAACCTGCAGCCCATCAGCTAAAGAGAATGCATAAGATCTGGGAAGCACACAAACAAGAGAAACAACCTTGTCCTTCATCCCATGTTGAGCTATCTATTAGCGTATTACTCATTCAATTTATCCCTTCTTTATTCTGGAGCTCAGACCCTTATATATGTACATAAGGAGATTATCCAAAGCAAACTAGAAATATAGATTGGCCTGTGTAGAAAGTAAATGTTGAATATTTAGTGAGTCAAGAAAGAGTGCTTTCAGCACTCTTTTGGCTTTCTTTTATTTTCAGAATTTGGGAGAGGATGGGAAAAAACATATTAATCATAATTTAACTTTGATTTTTTTTCTTAATTGCTTTTATCTTGCTTAATGAAGAGAACATCATGTGCTTTTTTACTCTCCTTTTTGAAATGGCTAAAAGTAAACCTCTTGAAAGCTAAGAAGGTTTGGTCAAACACACTAATGAAACTTTCCCAGCATGTGCCCAACCTAGAAGGTAGAGCTTCATCCTTGTTGATGTAAACATCATTTTTGCTCTCTGAGATCCAAGCAATAAAGTTCTTTCTGGAATAGCAGTCAGGCTTGGGACCATTTTGCCAGTGGGAGAGGAAATGTATGAAGAGAGAGAGGCTTTTTCAGATAAGTTCAAAACTTCTGACCTCCAGTATCAGACAAGTCAGAGGCTACTGATCTCTTCTTACTGCAGGAGTTAGAATAAACTTGGGCTGAATCTCTGGATATCTTCAGGAGACTTATGAAATGTGTAGAAAAGAAGGGACATGTCTCTCTTACAGCAGAATTTGCTCTTTGTGACCTACTTTCTATTACAGAATATTGGGCTGTAGACAAATAATCAATGAAAGGGAAATTTTATTAACAACACATCAAAAGATAGTTTTGTTTTAATTTTTCATATATATATATATATATATAGTGAAATAAGAACAAACTGAGTAAGGACTGGTATGGACCAAAATCTAAAAATTAATAAAGGCTTTATCAGGGAATAGCAGAAAAGATGCTTCTCCCCAGCCTTACAAGTTTGCTGTATATTATACTAGACAGAGCTAAAGTGGACAGAGTACAGAGGCTGCACACTAGAGAAATATCAATAAGGAAAACTATAACCAGTGAACTATTTTAGAGAATCCTTTCTGTTTTCCTCTGAATATTTGAAGTAATTCTCATTTGATCTGAGTCTGTTTTATCATTGAAACATTTATGCAGTGCCTCCGACAATATCTGTAACTGAATCCACCCGGGGGCTGCTAGAAAAGATTCTTCTATCTATATAAAAGAATAAAGGAGGTACTTCTATAAAGTGTTCAAAAAGTGCCAGATGTGTTTTCTTGCTATATTTTGCAAATGCACAAAACAGATCTCAGTGGAGATGGGGAATAAGAAGCAGAGAAATTCACAAAACTGCTGAAACCAGTGCTGCAAAGGCAGGCTTTGCAGGGCAAGTGGTGGGTACTTGAGAAAGTCTGTCTGCCTGCATGTGTGTGTGTGCTTGAACAGTGGAAGCCAAGTCACAAGTCCTTAATGGTGGTGGCCAAAGTTTTCTTTTTTCTGGATTGTCTCATGGTGTCCCTAAATCCTTGTGAAAGACATTTTGATACAGTGAAATTATTCTTATATACTCTAGGGTCAGCCCTGAGCTGCTATGCTACTACTTAACATGGTGCATAAGTTTCCACATGACCCCGCATGACAGGCACCTTTTGACAGATGAAAGTACATCTCCTTCTTTGATATTGAGGACTGCAGTTGAGAGAGACAACTGAGGGCCAATCTGTTATATAGCAAACTGATTTTTCATACCTGCCAATTCAGATTGATGTTCTGTCAAACTAAACAGAATAGTTTGGATTTTGACTAATATTTGAATCTACTTAGTGTAGATTCAAATATTAGTACTTAGTGTACTTAGTGTGTGTTTGCTTGCAAAGATGGACAGAATGAGCAGGGAACTAAATAAACCAAGCATTACAAAGAGATGTACTGTCAGCATAAAAAAATAAACATGCAAAATGTACATTTTATATGACTAGCTGGGAGTAATGTAAAGTATTTGTAGTGTTTCCTTAGATCTCCTTGTCTTAATTTTAAATATTCACAAGTTTCTGTTTTGAGTATGTTGCAATTGCTTATTTATATAAATTTGAGTGCATAGTGAAAACTTATAAAATAAGTATAAATGAATCTTGCATAAGGCCTATTAGCTAGGAAAAATTCAATTCTGATTTTCATTTAAGTGTAAGGCAGTGATATGTTTAACAATGATCTATGATCTGACAGAGCGCTTTAGAAGCTGTTGTGTATTTCCACAGCCTTACTTATCTGAGTAGCATAGGCAAAATTCTTGGTTAATCCCAGACATTTAAAAAATGATCTTACAGAACAGTGAGAAGGATTATGAGATTTTAATCCAAAATAAACAACAGTGGTCATTATATAAACTTCTCCTTGTTTTGAATTCTGGGATACATACATCCTCTTGTGCTTTTTAATTAAAATAAAAAAATAAAAATCCTGTAATAGGGGAAACGTTCTGGGAAACCAGAGTAACTTTAACTAATGAACGGCTTAGGCATTCTTGGGAATTGAATTGTGAAAAAAGGCCCCTCTTGACCCTCCCCAGCTCAAGTATTTTTCTTTAAACAGTCATATATATGACCGTGAGTTTATGACAATTTTGCAATACTGTTATGTTAATGTAGAATACAATTTATTGAAATCATCCCTCATCTGAATAATAGTATATAACAATTCATTGGAGATGTGAGTCAGCTGTCTACAAAAATTTCTAGCTCTGGCTTGCTTTTGGTGTCACTTCTTTGTCGATTTTGTTCTATTCTTTTATTTTTCTAGATGTTTCTCATTCTGATTTCCTTACTTTAGTTTTTGTTTCTCTGTTTTCTATTGTTACAACTCAAGCATTTTGTACTGTCTTTTTCAAAGCAGTATAATCAGTTCAGCATAGCATTAAAATAATTCACTGTGTAATTAACTTCAGGTCTTTCAGTACTTGCTTTTTATATAATGTACAAAGTTATTTCCCCTATGAATTTCAATGAGTTAAAACTCTACAGAGCTTAATAAAACTTTAATGAAATGATGTTTTATCACAATAGAGGTATTCTCTAGCATCTACAGTTTTGAAAAAGGCGACAAATCTGTGAATACAACTCCTGCATTTTCTAGATATCTTTGTGAAATAAAAGGGATGAACACAGGCTCCATCCAACTGCATATTGTAGTTGTTAAAGACTTTTTTTTCCTTGTGTAAATAATTGTGAACAATTCTTGTTTCACTTGCTATGTTTAAAATATGAACATCTCCCTCATCCCTTAAAGTGTCAGAAATATTTTCCCTTGCTCAGTGTATTATTCTGATATTGATCTTATTTTGCTTTGCTGAGTATCCAATTCATTGATAAAAAGACATAGATGGAAATGGATTTAGTGTAGGAAAAGATTTAAATGAAGTGGCTATAAAGAATTGTGTTTCATTTCTAAAATCTGATATGTAAGGAACTCTTACTTCCTTTCAGTAACTCTATGGATTATATTAAGAGAAGGGTGCAGGAGTCTCAGAAAGCACTGAAGGGAAGGAATCGAAATGTAGGACTCAATAATACAGATTACAAAAAGAAAGTGGCCAATAAAAGTTAACTGAATGTTGGGAAGTTGTTGAATGGTCTCAGCAGCATAAATTCCTATGAAACTTTATTTCTAATGTGTTGTTGCCACTTTGTTTTTTTCTTCAATGTTGTGTCACCGCTTAGTAGCACCAGCATATCTTTCTTACTAAAAAAGTATGTAAATTAAAAAGAAAGATGCAAAAAGGTGGTGGTAAAGAGAAGGGAAAGTAGAGGATTTTCAATTCAAAGTAGTATGAAAAACACAAATTCCAAAATGAAGTTGGCAGGAAAAGCATTTTTCTTCCCCTTCCCTTTTTTTCTCCCCTTTTCCTCCCCATTCTTCCCCTGTCTCCCTCTCCCCCTCTGTCCCTTCCCTTCCCTTCCTCCCTCCTCCTTCCATCCTCCCCCTTCCTCCCTCTTCCCCCCCCTCCTCCTTTTATCATTTTTCCGCCCTTTTCTTTTTGTCTTTTTATGAAAACTCGCACTGTCTGCAAATCCAACCTTTTTGTAAGCAGCTACACGTGATAAGACATTAGGTCTATTTTTTTTTTTTTTTTTTTTGGCATAGGAGGAGATTAATTTTTCCATTGCCTAAGAAGAGACTCATACTTTCAGTTTTAATCCTTCCTAATCCCCTTCCCTGCCATCCCAGTGCAAAAGTGCAGAGAATAATTTAGATATGTTTCAAGGCTTACAAAGACTGAAGGTGGATTTGGACTTTAATTTAATTTTTCCTCAGAACTTTGCTCCAAAAGCATGAATGATAATTAATTGAGTTGTGTGAGGATAGTGAGTACTGCACTGTAGAGAAAGTCAGAGTCCATTTACAGAATTCACTGGAAAAAAAAAAAAAAAGTAGGTTATCCATTTCAGATTTAAAAGTCATGATTTTTGAATGTGATTAAGAATAGCTGAATTTTGATATATTAAACTGCACAACAAAGGCATCAGTGACTAATTAGGAGTGTAGTTAGATCAAAATTCCATCAAAGATGCACCGAATTCTTCAGGAAAGCTTGTTTTCTGGTGGCACGGATATATATATATATATTTTGGCACTGTTAGGCAAGTAACAGATTGTTTTATTCTCCACTAGATTTTTATTTAAAAAAATGATTTAAGACTAATTATTAGGTATAGCTGGGTTAGTTGCTTAGATGTAAAAAGTGAAATTGTTCTTCCATAATTTTAGAGTTTTATTTTTAATTTCACTATCATGTTGAATAACAAGAGATTTGACTGTGAAACTTCAAACTTATATTCCATGTATATACTTGTATTAATAAGACACACTGAGCAACTTCTGGGAAAAAAAAAAGGAGAGAGAACTGGAAGGAGGTATCTCTTATTTATGTGCTAGGAGAAAAAATCCTAAAAACTCATCTGCCTTTTTGTGCAGAGAAAAAAAATCTGTTCACTCAAAGCATTTTATCCTGGACATTAAGGGGAAAAGACATGGGAGAAGGAATATGGATTTACTAAACCTCTCTTTCTGGTTGTCATGTGGAACAACTAAGCTATTAATGCATAGTTGAATGCTAGTGTCATTACTTTATTAATCTTTTCCATTTTGGGGGACGTTAACCTTGTCCTTTCCCTTTTAACTACTTCCCAGCCTTTCACAGGATTTCTGCTGCTTTTTCTCCCGAGAATTAAAGGATGCTCTGCTTTCCTTCATAAGGATTAAGGAGACATTTGAAAAGAGTGTTCTCCCTTTCAGACATTGAGTCCTGACCTTCAGTTTTCAGATCCTTTAGGAACCTCCCTCTAAATCCATTATTTTCTGCATTACTTGCAAGTATTATCTCATGAGTGACTTCTACGTGCAAATATATTAACTCACGAGTAGGTAAATGAAAATCTAATTAAATCTAGTCAAAGTCAATGGGAATTTGCATGCAGATGGCATTGCTAAAGAGTAGGTCATTTTGTATTTGGGAGCTAGAAATCAAAAGAGAACATTTGTAAGACATGCTTGAGAGTTTGCTCTCGCTTCATATTAAGCATTTCTCAGTTAATATGCTATATTATATCAGAATAACAGTAAGGTATGGAATACATTCAGTTACAAGCATTAAAATATTTACTACCCAGAAAAGAGTCAGAAAATGTAACTTTTTTTTTTTTAAGGACCATGAATATTGGGGATTGCACTGGTCCAAAAAAAGGAAATATTTTTGAAAATGAAAACTCTTTTTGAAGAATCTACCACATCCCACAAGGAAACATAGTGGGCCACATAAAATTGCTGTAAAGGTTTGATTTAAAGTTATTTCTGATTCCAATGTGACTTAGTGTTCCTGATACCATTATTTATAATCATCTTTACTTTGCAGTAAACTGTAACTAATATGTTTATCCCTGTGTTACCCTAAATTTTGTTTGTATCAAATCCGTGTTTTTAGTATTATGCTATAAGATAAATTAAGAACTGGAACTTGGAGGATAGTGAGTTTTACAGCACTCCAAGAATGGTGATTATTTTAACATGAGGAAGGAAATGAATGACATGAAAAACAATGCCTCTGTGTTTTTGCAGCAAAGTTCTGTTAAAAGTAGATGTTTTTATCACAACATTAAGAAGAAAAGTAGAAGGAAAAGCAGACGCAAAGGCAGTCTCTGAAGGAAATAATTGTGCGCTACTTCCAATTATTTAAACAATGAGTAGAAAAGGCATTGGTCTAGGGGAAGCTGGGTCAAAATGAATTAAAAATTGATTATCTTAGCAGAAAATCCCTGAGGCCTCACAGATCCTTCCTTGTGTTATCCAGCTGAATATGTAGATATGGCTCTTTGTATTCATCTACTGTTCGGAGCTTTGTGTCTGATTTTAAGAGTTATCTGATAAGGCAAGTCTTCATGATTTTTGTTTGTTTTTGCAAGAAAATATTGAACTTGCATTTCTGAAGTTGTATCTAAACTTAGCTCTTTTAGAATAGCCTTCTGCCTGAGTCGAAATGTACCAGGACTTCCAAATAAAAATACAAACACGGTCGATAACATGTGTTTTTAAAATGTCAAACCCATTCCAGAAATAATAGCCTAGTCGTCTAGACTATTCCAATCAGTATAGTTAGAAGTGCTGTATCTGATGAAGATTTTCTGCATCCAGTTCCAGACCTCTATTTGTTCAGAGCTGCCTCTGTTTCTTGAGTAAGAATATCTCACCTGCTGCAATACTCAAGCTGATGTGTTGAGAATCTCTGCTGAGGTGGAGTGTGTACGTGTTTGTAGGAAGTGCCTGAAGCTTACAGCATGAAATAGAGTTAGTTTCAGCTCACCTACAGCATCAGCTGCTTTTTAAAGAAGAAAACCTTCAGACAATTAATTTAGGTAATTAAATAATGAACTATTCTATTAATAGCCAAGAATGAGACTCAAGAGGGAAAAAGGGTAACAAAACAGCAGCTGGAAGAATTAGGTCCTGTGTGGGGCACTTTTTGAAGTTTTGCTACTTGGAATATCCAGTCAGGAATTGGATTTGATTAATGGCAAGGATGAATTACAGATATTTTGGAAGTCGTAAATAGAAAATTTGGAGAATATTTTTTACAGCTATGCATGGGGATTCTATGCATACATAGCAATATTTACTACATATGTATATGCATGTTTCTACATAGACCCATGTATTTGTTTTACATATGTATAAAATGATCCATACACTTGTAAGTGGGTTCTGTTTTGTAACACTGTAGATTCCATCTTTCCAAAAGGTGCATGAACTTGCACAGAATCCCTTGCTGCAGGATCAGTGACTTATCGAGCAAAATGAGGTATTTGGTTTTACAAGCAAAGCCAAATGTCAAGCTGCTACAGAAACCTGCTCTGTGCGCTGAAACACTTTGCGGATTACAAGTAGTAGATCAGATATGGCAAAATAGTTATTTCAGTATTTTCATGGTCTCTTCCCTTTCTGTAGTAGGCTGAGTTTTAAAAATATATATGCTAAAGATATTAAGTAATGCTTAAGAAAATGAATGTGCTTTTGATCTGAATGGAAATCTTCAGATGACAATGAAAAGAATGCAGTGGATTTGAGGAAGCATTAGGAAACACTACATACAATGTCTAAGCTATATCAGTTGATCTAATTTCTTAATGGTGTTACTGGTTCATTGAAAAAGGCTTGCTCATGATACTGCCCAGCTCCAGTAAATGTTCAGTCTTCAATTACAGCCGTGTAAGTTCATGCCATATTAGTGTGTGTAGGGGTGAAGCAAACAAACCACCAAAAAGAGCAGATTCTGCTTTTGTGAGCAGTTTGTTAGTGTGTGCTCTTAGTCGCTATTTCCAACATATAAATTATTTTGACAATTTTAGTTATGTTTATAGTTTGGGACTAGGAAATGATCATATCATAGGCATACATACATATGTGTGATATTGTAAATCTGTGTGTCTGCTCTGTTTATCTTAGGAAATTTGACGTTTTAATGGTATTTATGACATTTAATGAATATGCTTAAATTTACATTATGTATCTGTTAAATACCATTTAGTAAATCATGAGTGTATGGTTTTTAATTATTTTGATTGAAGAAAGTCACATCTTTAGTTACATTTTCTGATCTGTGAACAAATTTCAAGAGAGGACTCCATGCAAAGATGCATGTGGATGTGAATCTGGGGCTACTTGGGGAGCAGTTTTTAAGGTTAGCGACAGGTGATCCTAGTGTGGCTTAGTCTTACATAGTTTCCATAGCTCTGATGGCACAATTCTTTTCAGCTGGCAGGATATCTTAAAAGAAAAAGAAGGAAATTTGGCAGATGTGTGCATACAGCAATGATTTAGCAGGGGTGACGTGGCTACTAGGCTAGTTCACTGGGCAGCAATTTGTAAGCAGTCAAGAGGGTATGGTTAGTACCTGTCCATATTCATAGGAGCCAGACTTGGTTATCCTTACAGGCACTTGAGATTGTTTTGCATCCTAGTCTCCTCTACTCCCCAACACAGCTGAAGAGCAACTGCAAAACTTAAAAGTTACTTTAAATTAAAGTTAAATTGAGTAAAATTACAGGTGCAGGATATGTTTGTGCAGGATAAGCTTCTGGTGCCTCTTAGCAGTTCATTTATTTAAAACTATGTAATTCAGATTAAACTTCAGAAACTTCAGCCTTGTCACTGTTATTCATCAGCTATCATGTGAACCATACTGATCTCAATGACACTGTTCATTCAACACTTAAGTGTTACTTTATTTGAAAGTTGAATATTCTGTGAAGTGTCATCTTATGTGCAGCATAATATAGATCTAATCCTGAGTACTGTTGAAGTACTTACATTGAGATCATGGTGAAATTCTACCCTATGGAAACCTGTACTTGATTAAATTAGCATTTTCTTGACAGCTTTGTAACTTCGAGAATCTGTGACTGCTACTTCTGTTAAATGCTCTCCTGCTGAGAGAGACAAATACTTTCAGCAAGCTGTGTTGCGGATGTTTCTGTGCCAAATGCAACACAAGGCATCTGTTCAAACCTGTTTTATCTCAGTCTGACAAGGTCTGTTTTACGTATCATCAGGTATAACTCTGTCACAGTTGCTGTATTCCTTTGGTAATTACCTGCATGGAGCATGGACTCGTTCCGTACAACTGACCTTTCGTTTTTGTTTTGGTGTCCAGTAGGCTGTGCTGGCTAGTGCAAGCCCGTTCTGGAGAGTGAGCAAATAGCCATGGCAAAATGTTTTGTCCTTTTTTGCAAGTCAAGGAAGTGGTTGCTGATAGCTTCTTGGATCCAACTTTCCTGACCAGCCTGTAACCATATTCATCTATAATCTTTCTCCACAACCTGCCTCCACTCCTAGGGGTTTGGCTGCTGCTGCTGAAGGCCAGTGCTGATGTGGCACCCAGGG
This sequence comes from Crypturellus tataupa, assembly GCA_034781795.1. NCBI lineage: Eukaryota > Metazoa > Chordata > Aves > Tinamiformes > Tinamidae > Crypturellus > Crypturellus tataupa. Next base: position 206,695 of record JAWLRI010000396.1, read on the forward strand.
AAGCTGCATCACGGTCAGCCGTGACACCCAGCCATGGACGGGAGTGTGAGATCAGCTCGCTTGCCAGCAAGAACTGGAAATACAGGGCCAGGCTGCTGGAGCACTGTGCACCGTGTCCAGTGTGCGGGATGATCCGCACTGGGACTGTCCCTGAGGCCACGAGGTTTCTTCTGAACAACTAATACCTTTCAAGGGACCCCTGAGGAGCCAGTAGCCACCAGCTGGATATCCGCATGCCAGTGCTGGCTCCCTGCCAACGTGCTGAGGCACGTTAGGCAGCATTTGTGTTAGAGGAGGAAGCCACAACCGTATTTTTCTCTTTCTGCACACATTGTCACTTTTTAATGTTCATTTTGAACTTCCAGTTCGTGTTGTTGTTTCTTAGAATTTCATTTGTATTTATTTACATTTGTATAAAGTTCTGGATCAGGCTGTTAAAATATTATATTAATCCCTTATTTTTATTTTTGTTATTTTGTTATTATTCTCATGGTTCTAGGGGGAGTTGTCCCCCAAATGATAGCTTTTCATACTAGAAATTCTATTGAAAAATTACTTACAGGAGGTACTTTTGCTTTTGCAGTGTTGCACCCTTTGTTGTGTACAAACGTCTCGTGCATTAAAATAATATGCATTAAAATGATAAAAAAGCAGTGTAATTTGCTGACTGTTTTTATTGTGTCTGAAGAACTTGCTAACAGATTTTTCCAGGAACCATTTGGAGGTTTCTTTTTATTTTCAAACAGTATTGGAAGAATTAATAGATGTAAATTTTGTGTTGGGTTAATGTCATGAAAAAGTGTCATCCGATTTCCTCCATTGCTAAAAAAAATTGTTAGAGAGAATGTGCAGATGCTAGAAGAAATTGTGTATTGTATTTGTAATATTTTTTCTTCATATTATTAGCATTGCTTATAAAATATCTAAATTTGAAATATTAAATCAAAACATGGTAAGTCTGTTATTTATTGCCAAAATAAATTAATCTGTAAAGGAGTTGTGGCTTGCTATTCTTACAGTTGGACAAATTTCAGTAATTCAAGACCGTTTAGTTAACCAGTACTTTTTAAATGTTAAAGATCTTTCTCTCGTGCCACATGTTTCTTTTATTTTCAAATCTATCAGTTTAATTCTTTTTAGTAACTGTATACTTCACATAGTAGGAAGTAGCAAACCTTTCATAACACAGAGTTTGATCTTGACCTATGTCACCTTGTTTACAATTGGAATAACGTGTAAGGAATAAAATAATATTTGATGATAACAATTTTGGATTGGTTAAATGGGGAATACTGGAATATAATGCTAAAATGTTTTCAGCCACAGGCACTTATTGTGATTGGTGCAGCATTATGGTTAAAAGAAATCACAGGAATTCTTTTTATTTTTTTTCCTTCCCTTCTCTCTCCAGGAGAGCAATCTAAATGCAAATTCTATATCTGAATAAAATCCAAGGAGCATGTATAAATGAGACCTGAGAGGAAAAAAAATCAATGCTGATGACACTTGGTAAGTTAGCCTGTCATAAACTTTGATTGTGAAACCGTATTATTTTTTCCTAAATCATATTACGTTTATAAATCAAAGAATAGAATCAGGTCTTTTTCCTTGGTTATCAAGAAATATATAGGTACATACATGCTGAACTTGTCTGAACTAAAATCAGAAAGAGGTTTGTTGTAATGCCAATACATTAGATTTCTGGATCAATATATCAAGTCTTCTGTTGTTTTCATTCAAAGCAAAATCACAAAATATAGTTAAAACGAGAAGGTCACAGTAAGGAAGCATTAAAAAAAAAAGTGAAATCTTTGGATTATATTAATGCAATCAATGCTCTTTCGGCCTCTTAATACTGTATTTACGTCCTGTTAATACTAGCTGTTGAACAACACGCGCAGAAACTGATTATCTCCCATTTTTCTTTCTGCTCCTTACAGTCTTCGACAGTAATCGCTATTTGAATAATGTTTACTTGGCTCCTGGATCTTTCAGTGGAAATAAATTAATATTTTCAGAAACATATGATTACAGGTACCCTAGTACGTTTGCTTTGGTTCAAACATGACTATAAAGTCCGTCATTATTGTTGAAAATCCACTATTTTTGGCTCCCTCTGAAAGCAACCAGAGCAGTTTTCAGCAAGGACCTGTTAAGTTACCCTCTGCACAGTGTGCACCAATTTGCTGAAGAGCGTGTACTAGGAGATAAAGACTACCAGGTGCGGGGGTGTTGGATAAAATGAGGTGAACAGTTCTCAGGAGATTATTCTTAATTTAAAGCCAGTTAGTTTAAGATAAAATACCATTTTAAAAAATGTCTTTCTTTGCGTTGTCTTTTTTTTGTGATATATAAGCAGATGAGGAAATGAGGGAGTATTAATCTACTTTGTCAGGGTCAAATGTAAATGAAGTGCTCCCTTCACTTGCATCCACTGTGTGACTGCAATCTTGGGAAACCATTTGATTGCTCAACTGCTTACTACCCAAATCACATTCACAAGAGAGGACAATTTCTGGGTGAAGCATTTGGTTTTTACAGCTAAACTTCTTTGTAATTTCCCACGAGTTCTGCTTAATTCTGTTTTTTTCTTTCTTAGAGCTTTTTTGGCTTCTAAACTACTCAGAACAGCCTTGCTGTTTCTACTCTTGTCTTGTATACTGTCCTTCACCATTGGAAATACTAAATTTGTTTTATCAGTTCTGCTGTAGTCTTTGTCTCAATACTTGCTGGCTGAATCTTTCACTTGATGCAAAGAGTCTTTCCAGTGACCTGATGTATATATATCCAGCAGATTTTTGTACTGGGCCTTATGTTTCATTTTAGCATGTGTATTGTCAAATATTTATATATTTATAAAAATCATAATTGCATATATATAGTTTGGGTGACAAGAAAATAATGGTCACCCAGATGGTCAGTGTACATTTACACTTACATCTTACAGTATAGTTTATTGATGAGAAATGGCAATTTGTCAAGAACATACCTTTATGCTTTGTCCCCCTTATCCTCCTAGAAGAAAAAAAAAATCATGTCCAATCAAAAAAAAAAAAAAAAAAAAAAAAAAAGATGCAGACAAGATTATCAGTCTCGCCGCTGAATTTCTGAAGAGTGTTTTTTCCAGCTGTGAAGCTCTTTTCCTGCATGTAGATAAATGAGTGATCACTGAACATGCATACAGAAGAGTGAGAAGGGAAGAATCAGATTCTCATTTGGGATGTGCAGCACACATTTAAGCTAATTAGTCACTTGAAAAAAGACAATGTATTAATGAACAAAGTTAGCCTTTTGTTTATTACTAAAGCTTGCCTGAATGCAATTTTGATTTTTGCTACTGATCTTAATAGTCAATGAATCTCATTAAATAATGAGAAATACTTTTAGATTCTTTTATATATATATAAAATATATGTATAAATTAATCTATTTCTAAATATAAAAATTAGTAGTGAAACTAGTAGTTCAGCCAATTGTATCATATGGTTAAGGACATTATTTCAGTCATGGTGTCATGGCGTCTTTGTATTCTTTCATTTTATATTCATATTTACTTATTAACCTCTGTTTCTCAGAATCAGAGGAGTATCTATCTGCTTTGTAGTTAGTTTCCAGTTTAAAACATTTTATAGTGATCATCATTTCAAAATGTCATGGTAAATTAAAACATTTGGTGCCACATATAGCAAAAGCACTGGTGATACCAAAATAGTCAAGCTGCAACCCAGAAAACTAAGTACTTAGTAGCTAACTATTATATCTGTTAAAGTATCAGTTCTAAAACTGTGATATCTTGGTTGTGGAAAGCCTGTGAAGTGGCAGCTCTCAGCCCGGGACCAGGCCAGGAGGATGAGTACAAAGCTTGAGACATACTGAAGCAGCAGCTGAGGTAACTTTATGGCCATATGACTTCAGGATCATGCTGGATAAAAATGGTGAGAGTAAAGGTCTCTGCTGCTGATGAAACTTCCCAATAACAAATGTAATGTAGTTTTTAAGAAAAAATTTTCCTAAAACTTTCCAAGTTTTTTGCTTGTTTGTTTCTAAGTGATATAATTGAAAACTCTAAGTGTTTAAAGAAGATTAGAGGCTGCAACTGAACATCAGGAGGATTCAAGTTATAATGGATATCTAGCTGTCATAAAGCTTGGGTCCTAGGAGGCTCTGATGAAACCACTATCTGACCAATTAGTGCTTCCCTTTAGCTTCTTTGTCCTGGTGGCATGCTGGCATTTTGCATTTCACTTTTTTTTTATTATTATTATTATTTTGAGGACAAAAAATGTTTCCTATGTTTCTACCCCTTCATTGTCATTGTCTGAGCTACTATCCTCAGAAATGACAGAACTTCCTCAAATGTCCCCATCGCAATCCTCAGGGGATACTATCAGTTTCTTTATTTGTACCACATCAGAAGAGCAAGGAACCCATAAAAGCATCATTTCTACCTTTTCCTCCAATTTCTGCCTCTTTTCTTGTTCTTCCTGTAATTGCTTTTGTAGTTGTTGAAACTTTAAGGATAAGAGCAATTCAGTGTTTTTCTTCCCTTCTATTTCTTCTCTAAGATCCCGTTCTGTTTTATTCCTCTCTTAATGGGATTTGTGCACAGTTAAAAAGTAAAGTTTACAAGTTCAAAAAGAGAAAGGCGCGCTATAGTCACTTACCACAAATCTGTAGTGAGAAGGATCTCTTAACCTCGAGGAGTATCCTTGAGAGGTGTCCCTGCTCAAGGGGAGATCCTGGCGTGTATCTCGCTGCGATGCAAGGAGAGCTCTCGGGTTGTCCCCATACTTATGGGTTAAGATGATTGATATATAGTCATTCTTTCAGTTCAGAAATGACTGTTGGCTGGTGTACTCCCAGTTAGTCTTATCTCCCCATCAGGACTGTTATTGATGGCTGATATCTGAGCGGGGGAAGAAATCAGGGAGGCAACTCTATCCAGGATCAGATAATGTGTTAACACCTCAACAAGACTATGTGTGAGAAGTCAGCTTGAGCTGGGGAAGGAGCATATCCGTCACAGCTGGGAGCAATCCTATTAGGGCTGAATGAAAATGTGGGGACTGTGTTGATGCTTTTCGGACACCAAAATTTGCTGTACTTCAGTGTATTTACAGTCTACATCAGCATTAAATAGATTTAGAGTCAGTAAAGGATGAAGTAGAGTTCTAAATAGATACCTACTTAGTAGTCCAGTGCTTTTATTATTTCATTCAGTAGACACGTGTTGCATCACAGTCTTTTAGTACTTTCCTGGAAAAAATAGATCTACTGCTATCATCTTTTTTATTCAAACAGAAATGTGAAATTGGAGATCATGTAAGACACTTGGAATTGCCAAGCTTGGATTCTCTAAGTTTTCACAAATGGGGTAAATGGAAAGAGTTTTTTAATATAATGTTTTATCTCTGTAGTAAATGCACAAGATGTATTGTGACATTAGGGTATGGGTTGGTAGTAGATAGACTTAATAAGGAATTGAACCAATTGAACATATTATATAGTGTTGTTTTCTGATTCTAGCAAAGATAAATTAACTTCTAAAAGCATACAGCTTTTCAACTCCCTTTACATTAAGTCATATTACTTAGAGGCAAAATCATATCCTTCCGTAAAACAAGGACAGGTGGATGAAGAGATAGGTGGACAGCTAGATGAAAAGACATTTTGCTTCATTTGCTAATTGACACACTTGGAATAATGAAAAGAAGGGGAGAAATACACAGGACAATTATGGACTTTTCTCACTTTGTTCCTTTTTTTTTACGAAAACCTGAAGTATGCAAAATTGGATAGAAATTGATGTAATATTTTGTGCATATGCATGGTAGGAAACTACGCTTAGTAGACATAATAGAAAATGTTATGAAGGACTTCGAAAGGGAGGAAGAAAATCCTCTGGATTTTTGCTTTGCTTTCTTCTACATGTTGATGATATCAGTCTCTGGAAGTGAAAAATAATGAAATTTGATTTTTAACTTATGTTTTGGTAAGAGGGACAAATTTTAATGTTTAATAATAATAATAATAATAATGGAGTCGAATCTTGGTGGAGGGCTTGTACAAGGAGGAAAGTGAGTCATTTGGGGGAGCCAAAAGAAGGTTATGTCAAATCTTGTTCTTCATGTTCAGCTCTCAGTCCTGAGTTGTTAACTGGCAGAGGTGTGAGGCACTGTTTAAAACAAACAAACAAACAAACAAACAAAAAACAAAAAGAAATGAGGGCAGAAATAACTCAAAATAAAGTCAAAACAAAGGAGGAAGAGTAGGAAGAGCCCAAAGATGACCAGCTTGTGAAATATAGTAATATTTGGTGGGAAGGGTGAGGCAGTCAGGTGGAAGTGAGACAGTATTGAAAAGTTTTTCTTGTTTGAGTCTTACCCAGGAAGACAAATTGCCAAATTGCCTAGAAATGGGATGATATATAAACAAATAGAGTATCTCTGTATATTGACTTTTAGTAGATTTAGATATGCAAAATACCTACTTGAGGTTTATTTTAGATCACATTTGTTCTTTTCTGATCTCTTACTGATACTTCTGAATATCCAGGCTCAGACTGTTATAGATTTGGAATGATATTCATCCACTTTGGCAAAATCGAATATCAGCCACAAGAAAGGAGAATAAACAGTTTTTATTTTCCAGACAATGCAAGTGAAGAAACAAGAAACTGAAGTGGTATTTTCAACCTTGACTGTTTACAGATTGAAACAGTGTGTATATAGAACTGATTTAGAAACTCAGTTTAGTAAATCACTTTAATTTATGAAGGAGAGAAAAAAAGGTAAAATAAACATAAAGAAGAATCTTAAAAAATAAGAAATATTAAGCCGTTTGTATTCTGTAACACTAGAAAGGGCAAAGATTACTCAAACCATAAAATAAGAAAAAAAAAAAAGAGAAGACAATAATCAATTTTTTACTTATAATTGGATTAGTAAAAGTCAGAAAAAAAAGAGCAGTTCAGATGTTAAAAGGTGACCATAGGATATAAGCATGTGAAAAGATGGCTGGAAAATCTGACAACAATTTTAGCCCGGTTGAAGGTAGGAGTAAATAATAAAACCTGAGAAAGATGAATTGCAGTGTTTTAATAAAATGATTGACTACTGTAGCTGCAGGTGGCTTGCCTGAATTCCATGACTGGTATTGCAATCAGATTTTATTAGCATATTTGGATACAGCAGATTATGATATTAAGTAAATATGCAGATGAAGAAGACTAATCAGGAGTGATCAGGAGTTCATACCATATCAGTAGAATTCTTAAAAGAAAGAGGGATTCTGTGAGAAGGTTTTAATCCCTGGAAGAAAGAAATAGCAAAGAAATTAAGGTCTAGAATTTGAATAGCTGTTATATTAGTCTAATTTTGGGATAATTCCCCTGAAGTTCTTTGTTTGGCTTGGTTTGGTTTTTGTTTTGTTTTGTTTTTTTTTAAGATTGTAAAATTCTGATAGTATCCTCTATTCCACATTTTAACTGTGATAAGATTTAGATTTTTGTTTTGGAAGAGAATAATCATTTATATGCAATCATGCTGCCTGATTACATAACTAATTGACCATCCTAATCATGACTTTATCTGGGTACTATTTAGAATTTGAACAACCAGATTATATTTGAATGTGTTCTTTAATAGTTATAGGTCTGATTGAGATAGCTGTGTGATCCATTTAAATGTGAAAAAACAAACTAAACATGTTTAGAGAACATTTTTATGCAATCACTAGCATACCTTAGTATATTGTTAAATGCTCAGACCAACACACTGGACACTGAATTGGAGAAGTATGGAAAAGGAATATCCAATATAGATATAAAGCACATTCTGGAAGTTAAAAACTTCTGTCACTTTGTATGTTTCCCCAATATTGTTTTGATATTTAATATTATAGTACTTTCTCTGTTGCTTGTTTGTTCATTTGCTTAATGAATATAATAAGCTTAAGGAACATTTGCCTTTGAAAAATGTGATCTTTTGTAAAGTCTGGAAGTTATGGTTTTACCCTTTAGCTACCAAACCAGATGCTCACTATTCTTCTCTTTCTTTCTCTCCTGTCTCTCATTAGTTACATATATTTGACTTTGTCACTGCTCTATCATGTCCAAACATATCCAAACTTGTGTCCTCTATTGTAAGATATTGTAAGATCACCCAGGATCTTTTCAGCTCTGAAAGAACAGGTAGGAAATTAGTCTATGGCTCCTAGGCATGACTATACTTCCTTATGCATCTTCCTTATGGAAGATTATCTCCTTTCCAGGAAAGCAAGCGTAGGACTCCATACTTTTTTTGAGATAGTACTTTCTAAAACTAAGTATTTAGGTTGATACAACTGGGATATCTTTTTACCACTCCTCAGGAGAAATGCTCCACAGGAAACTCTTCTTCACGGTTTATTTTTTCATAATATCTGTCGCAAGTCCAGAAACTTACTCCATTTTGACAGATGGACATATCAAAGGGATAGCTTCTGAAACAGAAATGTTACAAGAAAAAGCTTTGTGGTATCTTTTGTGTGTGTCAGCATCAGTTTACCTCAAGCAGGGCTTGTGAATACACTGCCTGTCCCAAATACTTGGTTTTAAATGGTTTGTGACTTGTTCTGTGTGTTTCAATTGCTAATACTAAGCAGAAAGGATTCCAGGGACACTCTGTTACCCTCTTAATATGCATCTGAGGAAGCATCTTTTGCACTGTGCTGAAAGCTGTGAGTTGTCATTAATACGGCTGTCATATTAGGATTACGTTTGGCCTTCTGGTTCCATTTGAATATGCACATCGGTGTTTTTTTACACTGACAGAAAAAAATGAAGTTTATTTTTCTTAATGAATTATCACAAATACAGATTTCGTATTTTGTATTTCGTAATATTTCGTATTCTTGGTTCTGCGGGTTTTCTGTACTATTTTAAAATGGAATACTGGTATTCCATTGGAATACTTCAATATTGACAGCTTTTTTTTGATGTCATTTTCCTTTCTTTTACTCAGCATTGAAAATGGTCTAAAAATGTTTCAATACCATTTTTTTTTTGCCGTGGTATAGCTTCCACAGTTACTTCAGTCAATACAAAACATGAAAAGTCTTACCGAGTTTAAGCATCGTTTAGTGCGTGTTGCACAGCCATCTGACCTGCAGCCCACTCATAGCTGTTAGAGTGATGTGGTGCTGTATGGTACTTCTTGTAGAGAAAATAGCATTTTTGAGAGTTTGTGACCTGCATCATAAAGGTAATCTTGGTGCTTACATAAGCAGACAGAATTGTCTATAAAGACAAAAAGACTGTACTTTTATTCAGTCAGCAATGATTTGTAAGGATTTGTTTTAAAGCAACCCAGGAAAGCAGTAGGTGCAGTAGGTGCAATATCTGATGTGCATTAGGCATTTGATTTATTTGTGATTCCTTCACATTTCTGAGCAAGCAGATTCAATCGGTGGTGCTACATAAGCACTAATAAATCTGCCTAGAAACACACATGAGTGTAAATACTCAGAGATAATTAACCCTTATCAAACAATTTACCTAAAGCAAATTCTATTTTTTTTTCACATGCTTGTTATCAAAAATGAAAGGAAGGATTTATTTTTTGGCTTAGAGGGAAGCCTTTGTTTATTGCATTTTTCTTGCTCATACTAAATATGCAGCTTCTTTTAGCATAGTTTGTTGCTCTCTAGTGCTTTGATGAATGGAAGAAGCAGTAACAACAAACATGTCTCCCACAATTTATTTTTTTAACTTATTACCAATTTTTTACTTTCTACCATGTCTTTGGTTCTCTATATAAGCCTATTTGGAAAGGAGCTTGCTGGCTTCATTTTTCTCTATAACTATAAAGTTCCTACTTTTACTACCTTCTTTGGTTACAGGGTTAAAAAATAAGACATAAGGGAATGTGTGAAAATATGTATAATTAAACAGTGAGATAAAATATAGAAGCAACATATGCATGCTTAGTATAGGGAGAGTGATAGTTTTTGAAGTTGCTTATAATTCTGATATTTGAAGATCGAAAAAAGACTTTCAATTTGCATGTGCTGACCGAATATACCCTTCCTTCCCATGCATACAAATATATGTGAAATGTTACATTTGAATTACTGATTGTTAAGAGTTATACTAGGAAAACTAATCATTTTTATTTTCAATATAATCAGTTTCAATAGAAAAAACAGTTAAGTCTGATTTTTATGTATGTGAATTTGTAACACTTTTTTGATGGCAAAATATCCACAAAAATGAATTAAATAAGTGTATTGGAATATGTTGTAATGTTATTTATGAATTTCTTAATTTCAATATAGATACCATTTTTTAAAAACTATATTCAAATATATGCATTACTACCCCTAATAATTTACTGAATTATAATAGTAGTGTTGCTATTATTCTCATTATTTTTGTTTTTCCTTATAGTACTGGCAATTAAAAACATCTGTTTCTTGATTAGAATCTTTCCACAAGTACTTGTCTTGATTTGATTTATCGTCTGGCACAGTCCATTGGGACATATGAAATAATCAGAATTTCTCCCTGTCTCCACCCTGCTATGAGTTTATCATATACTGGCTGCTGGTTTCCTCCTCTTTGTGGCCTAGTAGGTAAAGAGAGTGGGTGGCTTGAGCATTACTTCACTCTGTGTCCTAACTTGGTGGTCTGTGTTTGCTGCACATCAAGAAATGAGAAGGCTACGCAAATTTATTTTCCCTTAACTTCTAGCCACCGTAAAAGAAAGGGGGATCATCATGGGGGGATGGATTAGATTACAATTTACAGTCCTGTGCATTACTATTTTGTATTCTTCCATGTAGTTATAAGGCTACCATAGACCGTCTTTTTCTAGATGCCTTGAGCATTTAGGACCAAACTGGATCCCTTCTGTCTCCTTCCATGTCTCTTAATTCAGTAGGTCAGTGAGACTACAAAGTAAAAGATTCTCCCTGCCCTCTCCACCTCCCCCTGAAATTCCCTCTCCATTTCATGATACCAATCATGAAATATGCTCCAAATATGCTTACATAAACATGGTCCAAACATGAAGAGAATTTGTGTATCATATTCAGTAGCTTAGCTACTGCCTATGAAAGGCAGTTGCACAGTTCAGTTTCATAGGCAACCTGCCTATGAAAGGCAAGTTGGTAATAGGTTGGTAATTGCTCAGAAACTTACAGTGAAAAGAAGAATTTTAAATGGTCATATCTATATGCAGATGATGGTTATAGCATTTCTGCTTAAATACTGTTTATTATTTTTACGATATGTAGATAGATGCATTTGTAATCAGATTAAGCTCTTTGGGTCAAAATTTGTTTTCCAGTGGGTCCACAAGTATTGCCTTTTTTAATATGTCACAATTTTGGAAATATTGCCATATGTAGAAGGAATACTAAAATATTTCTGTGTTTCTTCATAGAGTCTGGTGTATATGTATTTCTCTTTTAAGAAAGTTGATAAAAAATTGTCCTTGGCACATAACAGATGTTGGGTAATTTGGGGTAAACAATTCACTTTGATCAATCATACTCTGAGGAGCAATTAGCATTCTTAGTGACTTGACAATCCTAAGTGCTTAATAGAACATATTTTCCTTATTGATCTCCGTGTGACCATAGTTCATCCACTTTATTATCCCATCAGGTTTAACTGCATATGTTATTACTCAGTTTGTCTGATGTTCAGATGCTCTTCTGCTATTGAAGAAAATGCTTTGGCTCTCATAAAACTTCAGGACATACAAATCTAGAGACACTCAAATGGGTTTCGGCTATTTTTGGCATGATGCTTCTCATGGAGTGATGGTCAAGCATCAAATACTTACCTGTAAGCAACTTTCTGATCCCTCCCAACTTGCAATTTTTATTGATTGTCAGAATGCTCTTTCAGGCATTTATAAGATTAAGGGGAAGTGCATTTGTGGCATGCTCTTGCATTCAGTGTCAACTCTTTAGCAAACTTTATATTTGAATACTGAGCTTTAGGGTTGAATGCTAGACCTTAATTTGTGTCATGACTGAGTATATGTTTAACTTCCACTATTTAGTTGTATTATTTCCCATGATGATGACAACTTAAATATACTCCATTCTGGTTTTCCCTCTTTTACTTGCCTTACTTGCTTTACACAGCTGATAATATATTAGTAAACTATGAATTGTGTGTTATGCAATATTCCCCTCAATAGATGTTTGCTGGAATTCTGAGTGCCAGTAACTTGAAGCTTTAGTTCATTATTGCCACCTACAATCCTCAAGTGCTCAATTCATATAATAAAATCACCTAGGCTAAATCTGAGAATATAATGTTAATTTTGGGTAATTCAAAATGATGTGCAAAGGTGTGACTTGATGTTCCTCAACATAGTTTCCTTTTTGCAATAGTTTGCATTATAGGATTTGTTGATGGTGCTCAGTTGTATGTAACTGTCTCAGAACTCTATGAAGTGTACAAATGATGGCTTAGTAAAAGAATCAGTATTGATATATGTGTGTAAAGATAATTGTTTATTTTAAAGATTTGATCTTGATTACACTTATTCCTTATTGCTAGTAGGAAAATAAATGGCAGAAGAAAATAGAGGGCCCTGTAGCAACCTAAGAAGCAAATGCTTATATCATCCTAAGAGCTTGTCTAGGCTAGCAAGTTACCTCTGACTTGCATATTCTAGATCCAGACTTTATGATGAAAAGTTTTGTAGTTTTTTTTTTTTTCTTTTTTTCTTTTTTTTTTTCTCCTGAAAGTATTTCTTCACAGGTAACTATCCTTTCCTAATTATGTGGAAAATGTATATATGTATAGTTGCATACAAGTAAAGGATACTGAAGCCATTTGCTGGTGATTCAGATTAAAAATTATATAGGTCCTGTTTAGTGGAATAGCTCTCTCAATGACTTAGCATGCTATTAATTTAGGTTGCTACCAAAAGAGAACCTGCTTCCTTGTTATTTTGAAAAAGTTGGATTTTTTGTTTCTTCAGTTTGAATGTGAGCTATGGTTTAAATTACTTGGCTCTAAAACTGTCTTGCCACAGTATTTAATGAACTAACATCACAGTCTTCAAATGACTCATTTATGTGTTGGATATTCTTCTGTTGCTGTTCATTATATGACAGCATGGCTACTTATGGCTTTCATGATTAGAATTCCCTTTTAGTATTTTTCTTTCTGTGTTTCTTGATTGCGATGAGCATTTTATTGCCAGGATTCCAAAATCAAATCTTAAAAAAAGTCTATTATTTAAAGGAACAAACGTGTATTTTTTCTGGTCAGCAAGGGAAAAGCAATAATCTTAGGAGATGTCTTTACTTAGTGATTTTTGAAATTTGCATGGATGTAGTGTATGAAGCAATAAAAATTTAATAAGCTAGTATGCCAGAGAGCAATATAGGTTCTATCAGATTGTGTGGTTATGTGATAAAATGTCCAAATATTAGTTATCTGTAGACCTGTAAAAATGTATGTTATTCTTTGCTAATTAAAGATCCTATCCAAAAACATAGCAGACTTAGAGTTTGTTTCATCTAATACAGTTCTGCAAATACGTATTAGAAATATATTACTTTAATATTTCAAAGAATGTTTACGGCATTACAGAGTTGCACTATTCATGAAAGCAAACAGGAGTGTAAACTTGATCTCTCAGAGAAAATAAAAAATTCTTTCACTGTTACTGCTCTGACCAGTATCTAAAAACAACTGCTGATATACTGATAACAACAATGTAACTGACACCAGATGTGAATTTGTAGATTAATTCCTGAATTGCCAGACTATTTTTGCAAGATTCTTTTTGTGGTTGACATTGTTCTATATATATTTCTCATATTAAATCCTGGAAATTGTCAAACTGCAGAACTCAAACTGTGACTTGTATAAGCACTGGCTTTCCTTTAAAAAGAATACAACTATACATATAAAATCAAGGCACCTAGCCCTCACTAAAGCGAGTATTATCATGTATTTTCTTAGTACAAAGTTGATAGTGTGTATTTGTTAGAGAGGTATGTATTTGATTTAATTGTAATTAGTGACTAGTTACCAATTAGACAGAATTTAAAAAATGCTTTAAAAGAAGGATTATATACATTAAATAAGCATTGACTAATCAATTGCCTGCACCTATATTATAATAATTCTGAACTAAGAAGATAGTTATTTAAGAGGATAGATCTTGCAAGTTAAAATAAGTAGAGTTAAAAAGGGTCTTCTGTCTAACAAAACGTTCTTCTAGGTGAGGAATTAGTCATGGGAAGTACTAGAAACTGCATATTTCGTGTATTTAAAATTAGAATCCCCTAACACTTACAGAAGGAGCCCTGTCTGGAGATGAAGATGACCAAAATTACCTTGTAGATAGCTTGACTTTCTGAATTCTGTATTTCTATCATATTCTGAATTCTGTATTTCTATCACTGATTTTGGAAAGATATCCTGGACTTAGTAGGATAATGAGTAGATGAGAACCACCAAGAAACTGTTGATCTTGCATAAATTAAGTCAAATTTAAACATATATTTTCATAGTACATATCTGATAATCTGTATTATTTCAGGATATATTAATTTTAAGCAGTTTAAACTAGTGACTCATTCTAAATCGGAGAGTATCACTGTCTAGGGAGATTATTCTCATTAAATGTGTGCTAATCATTTAGCCCTACTTATTTTAGAAGAATAAGCTATCTCACAAAGAAATTAATTATCTGACATGAAAAGAGAATGAAGATAAACTTGTAATTTACTATGGGAGAGATTTATTTTTTAATGCTAAACAAGATTTGTTCTGAAGATAGGCTTTACGGAGATTACAGATTATGCTAATCATAAACTATTTTGGTTGATTCATATGACTAATGTAACTATATAAGATTTGGCATGTACCGTCAGACAAAACTATTGCATATTAGTTTGTGACCTGCCTTTATGTTATATATTGCCTGCAGCTCACCAAGGGGAAGAATTCAGGTTCTTGCATAGTATTTGTGTTATTTCTCCTCCTGAAACAACCAAAAAGAAAACAGAACTGGAAAGAGCCTGTGTCACACAACTGCTGTGACTGTCACCTTGAAAAGGGAAACAGGGTTCCTGAAAACTTACACTGATTCACTTCTAGGTTACTGTGATTTGATTGCTTACAAGTAGTGAAGGTGGTGGAGCTATTTTGTCCCCCCTTATCTTGAATGTTCAAGGACAGGAGATTTATCAGTTGATGTGATATAATCGACCAGTCAGTGTCTCCCTTCTGAAACCTTGGCTGCTGGTATGTCACATACATAGGCAATCATTCTTCCACTCCCTATAAATTATCACACAAGGCAACCTCCTCTTCCACTAGGACTGCAGCTATGCCATCTTTTATCACCTACTATGTAGTCTTAAAAACAAACAAACAAACATTCTATGGGTCAATGTTGATCATTCTTGTTACTGTTATTTGACCTGCTTTGATGGGTAGCAATGAAACCACAATAGGAAAAAAATAGTAAAGACCATTTCTCTGGTTAAGAATCAGATTGATTCTTAAAAATGAAGTTTTTTGTTAGTCATTTTATCATCTTCACCAGTAAGAAGTAATTCGAATAAAATGGTAAATGATGGTGTGTTGATTAGCTTAGTTGTACCTTGGAACACAGTGATCATAATTACAATGTAATCTTTGACCATTACTATAGAACTTTCAGAATGTGGAAATCTTTTGCATCTGCAGAATATGTATTCCTTCCGATGGCATGGTGAGGAAGAAATTGCTGACAAGCAAGGTTGTTTTCCAGCACTGCTTGTATGTTAACATATTACATGCTCTGTGAGCGTTACTGTGGAAAAAAGTCTTTCTGATTATTAAATTAGGCGGTCACATTTCTTTAGAATTTAAAAACTTCCTTATCCATCTTTTTTCACAGTTTCTATTAAAGCAAAACATTTTAAATACTAGCAGGTAGTTTTAATAATGTGCATCAAACAATGTAAATATGAACAAATACCCTAGCGTATCAATTAATCAGAGATCCATACTAATAAAGTAGTTAATTTGAGCTAGGAAAACATGTCACTTGCCTTCCAAAGCTGACAAATTGCATTTCAGTTCACTCCCCCTCAATTCTTCCTTCCCTCCTCTTGGCAAAAATGAGTTTTTTGATAACAGTGCTGTGTGTCAGACTTGCCATCTGTAAGAGCGGTAGTGCTGCCTGAAGAGACATTGCACAAGCATACATATCCAAGGACATTCAAACCTGTTCAAACCTGTTGGCGTTTGTGTTGTACTTTTCCAAAATATCAGTGACCTAAGGAAGTGTGTGTGGGGGGGCAAAACCCGAACCTAATGAACAGTGTTATTTCAAAATACATTTTTTTTTTAAGTTTTTTTTGGTTCTTCTGTGACGTCTATGGTCTTTTAAGTGCAGCAAGTGCTTCATGTGCTGAACTGGAATTACCCCGATGTGAAATACAATGTTTGTTGTGATAGATAAGTTAAATCTCTTCATTTGTATTGTTTTAAGAATGATGCAGAATGATTAAGATGATGCTGGATGGCATGACTGAGGTTTTATTTTTCACCTAAATGGATGATGGTAACATGCTCCCTTCAGGAGTGTCTTCTAGGGAAGTATGTTTCTCCAGGATGGCCAAGCCTTCTTAGTGATGGTTATGGAAATGTACTTCATCCAGAGATTGTACTTCAGCAACATTTTAGTAACTGTCAGTTTATGTAGTCTTAATAGGTGCATCTCTATATAGGAAAAGTACTTTAGAGTTTATTGCTGGATTATTATATTATATTGTTTTAAAAAAACTGTGGAGGGGAGATAGATAGTTCTAAATAATGTGTTTCCAGAAGCAATATATTTTATAGTGAGTAATGTATGAGACTTTAAGATTGAAAGTATATAAATCCTTGCTTTCTTTTGGGAATCCATTGTACTTTTCCATCAAACTGGAGTGGTTTTCTTTTTTTCAGCGTGAAATGAAGCTATGAACAAGCGATAATTGAAAGTGCTTTTGCAAGATAGCCTCTGAATGTTCCCAGATCAATAGAAACACAGCCCATCTCTAGCTGTAAGTAGAATAAAAAGGAGCCTTTTTGTTTAGTAAAACTAGGGAAAAAATGACAAACCATTTTGCTTAATTAGTAATAACAGTGAGGAAAATTGATGGCAATAA
Source organism: Crypturellus tataupa (assembly GCA_034781795.1). Taxonomy (NCBI): domain Eukaryota; kingdom Metazoa; phylum Chordata; class Aves; order Tinamiformes; family Tinamidae; genus Crypturellus; species Crypturellus tataupa. Next base: position 223,858 of record JAWLRI010000396.1, read on the forward strand.
GAGTTATACTTTAATTATATCTATACAAATCCACAAATTGTGAGCACAGGATAAGCAGTTTCCTGTATCGTGTTGGTAAATGTCTGTCCACATAGCAGGGACTCTGATCTCATCATGTGCAGTATCTTGATTGGATTTCCTAATACAGGTTACAAAGAGGTAAGGCAATGGCACTCCTTTTCTTCTGCTGCCTTTAATTTGGGCCAGCACATAGCATAGCAGTTATCTGGGCCAGGTTACTGCTGCAGGAACATCATCTAGAATTACCAGACTACTGCAGCGACTTAATCTTTAAAGTGATGATGGGGGGACTGCAAGTTGGTCGGATGGCCTTCAGCTTGTCTGAGAGCTGAAACTTTCTCAAGTTACCATGTCCTTGAAACCATCTGGAAAGATATGGACTGAAGCAGGTAAACAGCCTAAAGGAAGTGAAGACAGGGAAGTTGCCAACAAAGAGGAACTGAGTGGAACAGCGAATCAGGAATCACCATGCAGCCATGATGAGGACGAAGAGTATGTAAGAAGGATTCAGTGGGGAGGGAGAGCGTGCACACATATGCACGTGCGAGCGTGGGGTCTGAAGTATTATGCCTACTTGATCCATAAAGGCTTACATATAGCATGCATCCTGGGCCGTCCCGACTTCGTCACGGAGCAAGAGACATCAAGGCTTCTCTCTCAGTAGTCTCCTGGAGACGATTCTTTTCTCTTTGGTCTTTGGAGCTGGCTGTTAGTACTGACATTGCTTATATAGACCATAGGTGATTTTTTTTGTATCAGAATAGGTCAGTATTTAAGATCTACTTTTCTACAAAGTATTATTATTTGCCTGCATTTGCCTCTTGACTATAATATTTTGCATTTAGGCTAGAGGTCCAAGCACTGAGGGCCTAACTTTCTCTTCCATTTCTCCCAGTAAATTGAGAAATATTTGAGTTCAGAGGTTTTTTTTTTTCTAGCTTATTGCTGGGACAGAGACCTTATCAAGCAGATTTACAGAGAAGTAAGTGCCTCCTCCTTTGCATACATTAACTTTTGTTACATAACAAGTGACTTTAAAAATTAACTGAGGCTTGGGAGTGGATTTGTTTTCTTCCTGTTTCTGTGGTTTTGTTTGTTTGTTTGCTTGTTTGTTTTGTTCTGCCATTAGTTTATCCAGAGGGGTCGGAATAAGGCTGAGTTCCTTCCTGTATCCTGTTTTCTCAGTTTTTCTCTCATATGTAGTTAACACTTTATTATTATCCTTAGAGATTGCAAGACTGAGATGAATTACTGCATTAGGGTCATGCAGCTGTCTAAGTAGGTTTTAAATATATCACAGTATGCCTGCACAAGGCCCTTTTATTGCTTATTTGAATCCTAGAAGTGCCATGGAGGGAGAAATAGAGGACAGCTGTCAAGAAGAAAAACACAGTTGATCAGATCTATCTAAGAGATTAAGGTGAATTTGATCAGATAGAATAGGGTCAGTGGGTCCAAAAATCTTAACATGGCAGTTCAGACTTAAAACGCGATAAGGACTTCTTTAGATCCAGGAAAAAAAAAAAAAAAAAAACTTCTTTGGAACACTGGACCTCCAAAGATAGATTTTTAATATCTTAAAAATAAGATGCCAGTACAACTTTTCTTCTCCTATTTGACCTTCAAAAGAAATCTATTTCTCTGGAAGCAAACTTGATAGCTTGGAAACCAGTTAAAAAAAAAGACTAAAAAAAGGAAAAAAATCAAGCTATCGTATCAGCCCTCTCAGAACTTTTGAGGAGTTTCAATTTTAAACCAATTTAATCACAATTGATTGCTCTTGTTTCTACAGTATGTCAATTATTTTGACCACATGCCACTTTCCATTCTGGTATTAGGGAGGTTTTCACTCGTCTTGGTGGTCAGAACTTTATCAAATTCAAAGCTAAGGAAATGCAAAAATGCAAGTTTAACATTGGAAAGGGGAAAGACAAAAGAGGTTTTATTCCAGCACTGTGTTCAATCACTGTCAGTGAAGAGAGAACTTTATTCTGTGCATATGTGAACCTTGAACAAAACTCTCACGTTCCCAGATAAAAATTCAGATCTGCAGGCTACACAGCTATCCAAATTCTCACAGCCGCTGCCTGACCTTGAGAAATGGCTCCCAAATTATTATTAAAATTGGCAGACTGGTGGGCAGAAGCACTGAGAGTGCAAGAGGTTGGATGGGTAGACAGGGATTAAAATTGAATAGGCTGCTTACATTTCTTTCAGCAAATGAAAGCAAAAGCAACAATATATAATGTGGGTTCCCTTGAGACAAGTATGAGAACATTGATATTCATTATCTTTATTAATGATTTGTTGGGAGGGAAATGATAACAAAAGTGATGACATAACAGACGAGATAAGGCTGAGAGCTTAAAAGTATTATCAGAGTCTAAGTGTAAATGTCAAATGATTTTTATAGTCTCCTGCCTTCTTTCCTAATTCCTTTGCAATATGCTGTGCACTGTACAATATGCTTCAAAATCAACTAAACAAGAGCATTCCAGTTGAGTTCCCTAATAAAGCCAATGCTTAAGGATTTGTAACTGGACAAGAAAATTAAAAGGTATCTGTGGGCAGTGCTGGGCATTTTCCCTCAGTACAGCAGGTTAACACTGCTCTGAATGACTGGGAAATACCATGGTCTTTCTTGTCAGTGCTTGCTAACTCTTCTCACATTTTTTGGAGCATATGTAAGAAGCACTGGATGATTCGAAGGTGTAAAGTTCAAAGCAAACTAAGGGAAGTCGTTCTTTAACTTGCACATAGCATGTAGTTAATGGATGTTGCTCCTAGTTTGTTGCAGATATTTAGGATCTAGGAAAAACAAATAGATAATTTCCTAGAATTTTGTTAGTACCTACATATACACAGTGCTTTTGGCTCAAGAGTTTCCTGAGTTGCAAACTGTTAGAGACTTGGAGTGTATTTATAGGAAATAGAAGTACATGCTGTCCTTTTTTGTTTATGAATTCTTCTGGAGGTAACTGCTGCTCGCAACTTTTGCAGATTGAATATGGGGCCAGGTGAATCTTTGTCTAGGTTTTTTATGGCTATTCTTTGGCAGACACATCACATCTGTTGGGTTTAGGTGGGTCTGGCTGTTGGCCAAGGGATTAGGATACCTCCTATCCACTTATGTCTGTTTTAGCATGTTATGCAGCATAGTAGGAGAGGATTGATAGACTGAAGTAACCGTTGTTGAGGGCCCTAGATCTATGACATATGGTGTTGTTCTTTGGGGTGGATTTATTCTGGTCTTCTGGACTGAATGGTTCCCACAATGTATTTGGTTCTTTTTTTAGGAAACGACTTGTAAAACCCAAAAGAGTGTAATCTCCCCATAAGGAATTTTAACCATGCTCACTCAAACCGTTCAGCATGCTGAACTACTCCACAGTAAATGGGGAAAATAAAGGATTTATTTCAAATCTGTACTCTTGCTCTGAACCAAAAGGTGCTTAGAGGTTCAGCTTTGTCTTGTTCAGATTTTCCTTTCCATTTGTATAGCAGTAATGTTGATTATGACTGCTATTTCTGAGTAATTTGTTTCTCCAGGGATGGATTGGTAGGATGCCCCAGTAACAGAAGACCAGGCTTTAGTTCTATTCCATTTATTAATTAGTATTATTAGCATATATTAGTATTAATAGGCATGCAGAAATAAGGAAAACAAGCATGTGGGATAATTATTATAAAGCAGACTTATGTCAAACTCATTGAAGTTGATCCCTTTGCCTGGCTATGTAAAGGAAAAACTTTCAAGGCAACAAAAAAACATGACTAAAAGAGTTGAGGACAAATGCAGAAATGTGAACATTTGCTTCTTGTATTTAAGTACTAGTAGCAATGCAGATGCTGCAGAACAGCTCCACTGAAGCTTTTTTATGTTTAGATGAAATATTGCTGCTGTTCTGGGGAGTAGAGTCTAGGGTAGGGGCAAACAGAGGAATACCCTTCATGATGATGCCCAGTTGAGGGCATGAATTCAGGGGGAGCATGGATCAAAGCAAATTTCCTATAGGTTCTGTGCCAGTGGACAAGGTTGGGATTTCCTTCGAGCACTCTAGAACAGGCTGGTTTGGGGAACTGCTGCTTTGTGCAGAGGCAAGATACTGACAGTCTGCAGTTGCAGCCCTAGGAGAAGTGAGGGAGTTTGGAGTGGAAAACTGATCAGTTGTGGCTTGCTTCAGTGTTGAGTTCAATGAGGCTGCAATGATAAAGTATGGGAAGCTAGTGACCTTTGGTCAAATATTAACTTCGTGCTTATGCAACTGAAAGGATCAAAGGGGGCAGAAATCTTAAAGACTACCTGTGACTTCTGTTCTTTGTTTTTTTCTTAGCTTTTTCTATCCTTTTGAAGTAAAATCTGGAGGAGATTTAATTCTGGAAATAATCAGAACCAGATGCAGATATGCTGAATTTTTGAAAATCTAAAGAATATGGTTTATACAATTATCTTAGTATCTGGGAGTAAGGAATTTTGTATTTTTTTTTTTTTTTTTTTTGTGCCCAGAATACCTGAGGCAGATAACAGTAATTTTTGGTCTCCATCAAAAAAAAGTAATTGCATTTGTTAATCTTTCCCCCGGTAAGAGAATGGGCACAATGTGAATCAAGACTCTCCACCCGCACAAAAAAAAAAAAAAAATCAACTTGAGTTAAAAAAAAAAAGACTGCAAAATACAGCACTAAATGTCAGAAAGATTTGTCCTGAATTTTGGGAAAATTGCAGCTGATTTAAGGGAGACATATTTAAAGGATTCCTCCTATGTGTTATGCTAGTCATTGTAATCTTTGGCACCATATTGTCATTTATTGTATAACATCTCAGACTTTCTGGGTACAAAAATATGAATTCTAACATATAATGGTGGTTTTCAAGCTTTATTTATTTTTTGTAATACAAAAACATACTAGATTTTACTGAGAGCTAAATATGTGAGACAGTAAGCTTCTGAAAAAGACTTCATAGTCAAAATGAAAGAAAACCTTCAACACCTAACAAAGTCAGTGGGAACTGAGAATTTCCATTGAAGATACAAGAGGTTAATTGATTTAATTCTAGGTTAAAACGATGGCTGCAGAATACATCCTACTCTGAGCCTGTGCTATAACCTTTTTTACTCCTGTTTCTTCTGAATAAGGAAAGATGTAATGCAGATCTTAATATGGATCTTAATCCACAATTTACAGAAGTTTTACATTCAGTTTCTGTTCTCTAGTTGTAAGTTCTCTGTTTGTAAGGCCTTCATTCGGAAGCATGAGCATTCTTGTACAAAACATATTTGTGTATGGTAAATGCTGCTATCACTTATTTAACTGCACAGAAAGAATCTGCAGCAATATACCGGAAACCTCTTGGAATAATTTTTTGCCCCCTTTTTTTTGCTTTTTAACGTAAAAATGATACATATTGCTGTCTTGGTCTAAGTAATACTGTGTTCCTAAAAGCTTTTCCACATTAGAGTATTACACTCTAATGATTATGGCTGTGCTTTACATGCAGATATTGTCATAATTTAGCAGTGAAAGAATAAGTCATGCATGCACAAGTTTCAGCCAATTCTAGCTTTTGAAAAACAATCATTCACAAACTGATTACCTCATTTGATGCAAGAGTGAGTCTTCTGCAGTAGTATTCCTTCGAATGAGGTAAGATACCTCCTATACAGTATATTGGACAAACCCATTGTTTAAATATTGGGGACTTGCTGTTTCCTTTCACATATATTTTGACCATATGGTAGTTGCTTTCTTTTATACGAGGTGATAATCAGCTGAACATTTCATGTGTAATAACACGGTATGTTTGTGTAACGGAGCAGAATTAAATACTTTTGTTTAAAGAGGTAATTTTGCCTTGTTATTGAAATTCACCTTGCTGTTCATACAGTCACACGTTTTAGAGATGTACTTGTGAATGTTTGGGCATGACAGAAACTTCACAACTGCTGGGGTCAATTATGAGTTAGGCTGTGTTCTGCAAGGAATTAAAATACTTTCTCTCAGCATTTCAATTAGGAGAGAAAGGAAAACATATTCCAGAGAGAGTAGCCTTGTTAAAGTTGCAAGAGTCCTTGCATGCAGAATGGATTTTTAAATACTTTGTATTTTGCTTTCCTTGTTAAATGTGGCTTCATCAATGTATGAGTTTGAGGGAAAAAATGAGCTAAATCCCAGGAAAAACTTCAGAAGTTATTTCTAAAAGAAGGATGTTAGGAAAAAGCATAGGCAAATGCTTTTTACAAATTATTAGGGATATTCTTTTTTCCCATTATGCCAGAAGCAGTGATTGGATTGTGTATAGTGTGCTGGTATGGAGTGGGAATAACATCCATTGGACTGGTGATACCATATTTTTACTGTTTTGAAGAGATTATCTTAAGAAAACCATATTTGGCTTAACTAGAGATATTGAAATGTCTGAATTGGTTTAATATGTCCACATTCTGAAACAAACAGTGGCATTCATCCTATGTAACTTGTCAAAAGGCGTGACAGATGGCTTAAAATGACTGATCTTTTTAGATAAATAAGAAAACAAAAACAAAGCATAGACAAACTGGTGTTTTTGCTTCCCTCAATTTACAGGAGAGCATGGGCACAATGGGCTGTTATGAAGTGGAAGAAAGGGCTTTGTGTGAAGAAAGTAATAAAGGAAGCTGGAAGGAAGCTACTCTGGATATTTTGTGTTTGATGAGATTGGAAGAATAAGTAAATGAGATAAATAGTAGGAAAAGGGAAAGAAAGAAAGAAGGGAATAGGAGTATGTAGAAGACATAAATGAAAAGAGCAAGGAATAAAAGCATGAAAATAGAAAAGGAAGGATATAACCTCAAGATATCACCTCTGGCCTGTGAGAAATGTGCTGCTGGACCCTGAATATGCACAGGGATATGCTAGATATTTGTCTTGTTCTATCATTTTCTTACAGCATTTGGACCTAGCCATCCCTGTGAGAGGATACTAGGCTAGCCTGGCCCTGTGGGATGACTCAGGAAGGACGTTCTTGTGTTCTTCTTATTTTTTTTGAATAGTAGTAAGGAGACCGAAGCTTGAAATAGAGAGAGAAAAATGCTTTCTTGTATTTAGATAAGACATTTGCAGTCCTAGGATTTGGAACCTGGTCAAAGAAACAGGAATCCAGAGTCTGAAGTCCAACTATACTGTAGCCACAGGCAAATCATTTCATCTTGCTGCATGAATGATGGATTATAAAAATAGAAATACTGACTAACTTCACCCAAGATACTGAGGGAATGCATGCGTCAAACGGTCACACAACGTGTGTTTTGCGTGATGTGTAAAAGCCAGATGTTAATGTGACCTCTTTTTCTTGGCTGAACTCCTGATAAAACTGTGATATGCTGATGAAAGGGCTGCTGACAATCCGCTGTTAAGATCTGCCTACCACCAAAGTGAAAGCAAGATACCACTGCCTCAAGTGGAGTTCAGCAGCCTCTGTGTGTACTGTCAGTCATATCTGCCTGAGGTTAAGTTTTTCCTGGACTTTATAAAAATATTTTTAGAGTTCATTCCTCTTTGCTGTAGAGCAGATCAAATATCATTAAATGTAGAGAATTTAAGGAAAAAAAAAAGTTCCTTGAAGAGATGTAGTTATTCTTCCCTTACCTTTTAGACATGCCACTTTGTGCATGCATAAACTCCTATGTACGTATTTTCTCTTGCAGTGCATTGTGTAGCGTAGTTTCAGATTACACAATATATGTTAATAGGTACATATATAAAAGAATTAATAAACATAAATATTTTAACATGTGCATTTACGTGTATATTCCTGCATATATTTTAAATACACATGCAAATTAGTAATGCTATATACATGCATACAGATACACGGATAAATATTTATCATTATTTATGGAAAACAGCAATTATTCCCAATTGTTTTCAATATTCTACCAAGTTACTGGTTGTCGCAAATATTTCTATATAAAAACTTATACCAGACTTTTTTTTATGCCAGGTCTTCCTGTAGGTGTTGAAAAACCTGAAAAGGGTGTTGTATGCCTCAGACTAGAAACTTTTAACCTTGTTTCGGTTTTCAAATTTATATCATTCTCTGCTTGCCATGTCTGGCACAGAGAGCAAGGGAAGCTGCTGTATTTGGGGTGCTGTTCAGTAGTGATCTGCAGTGAAAGGGAGTTTTGAGTGGTTTCCAGAACCACCTTAGAAATCTAGGTTTGAAGAAAAAGTCTGGCTCTTAATGTGACTTAGCAGTCTTAGCATGTGGATTCAAGAGAGTATTATCTTCCACAACAAGGATAGTGGAGTCATTCTAGCAGTGTTTTCTGTGGGGAAAACCAACATTAACTAATGAAAAGAATGCATGTTTAAATTGTAATATTACATTCATTTTTTACAAATCAGATTCCTGTGGACAGCAGTGTTTGACATGAACAACAATGGAATTTCCTTTCTCCTGTAGATCCTATCCTATGGTTTGAATGCTGCCCATCTGCTACTCAGGGCAATTTTCTTATTATTTGATTTATAAGGGTACTTTTGGAACTTGTTTTTGCTGCTTAAGGGATTTACAGGGTTCTTTCCTGTAATATCTCAAGACATTTGAATGACAACTTTACGTGTAGAAAAAGAAAGAGAAGAAGCTTGTATATGTTGCTCTAAATTTGCTCAAATTAATACTGAGATGTAATGTCATCACTGACAGTCAGCCTTTTCTATCTCTTGTGAAGATGTGGTATATATTTTATGAATTTAGAACTGTATTGTTGTGATGTGGAATACAATTGTATTGCATAGTGAATTGAGGTTTAATGTGGATTACTCCACCTGTGTCAGGACATACGTGTATGTGGTAATAAGAACATGCTTCTGTGCTGGCATGACCTGACTTACCGGTTTCCTCTGCAGCAGAGGGTTGGACACGTGTACTTGTGTCCTCTAATATGCCAGCCAATGCTACTGATAAACCAGGTAAGGAGCTATAGATTGTTATACTAACAATTGGTATAATAAATTACTACTATGTTGTGCATCCAAGGGTAGGCAAAAAATTAAATGCGCCTTGATGCATCTTGAACGATGTCTTTTGTCATGTTGCATTGATGTTTCAGTGTGCTTCTCAAGACACACCTGAGTTTTGATTCAGGATTTTGCCCAGAGGCATGTTGTAACTTCATTTTTATTTTTAGGCTTTTTCCTATGGGGCTGGTTTTGAAGTATGCCATCTACATGGCTTCTGTCTATAATGATGATAATTGTAATGACAGATATTGAAATCTGTCTAAAATGTAGTCCTCATTTGTGAGGATTTAAATGCAGGAGGTCAAGTGCTTGAGTATGGCTCCAGCTGCTGATTTCTGTTTCTTTCTGATTTCAAAACAGAGCTCTCCTCATTAAGTCTCTGTTTCTCTTCACATTGCAGATGAATAGGGAGGGAGTATGTCAGCAATGATCAGGAGAGATCCTGTGGCCATTGCATATGTTGCCCCTTGTGTATTGGTTTTGGTGAAGGGGTTGTTTCAGTTCGTGCAGATTGAGTATCCATTGCAGATATTGACTGTTCAGAAATAGAGAAAGTGGTTAGGGCCATGATTTCTACCTTTTTGTCCAGTTCTGTGCCACTACACATGTTTGCACCTTCGCCTGTATCTGTCAGGTAGTCATCGCCATCTCTTTGTGGGGAGTAGGGAAGAAGAATTTTACTTGCTTGTACTTCCCTGAGTGACCTGTAGCTCAAGGTACATCTAGTCAGATCTACACTGTGGAAGGGAAAATGCTATAGCAGTAGAACAGCTTTTGACCTCAGCTCAGATCCTGAGAAGAGAAAATCTATTTAGCAGGGAATTATATTTCCTAATGAGATAATAAGTAAAGCTTAAGTGGTGCTGTGAAAATTGCTTGATACTAAACTACTGTACAGGAAACAAACAATGCATACGTGTTTTTCAGACTTCACTCTATTTTGATTTTATCTGTTTATTTTTCAAAGAACATCATCTTGGGCAAAGCATCCCTCTGAGATCTTAGTAACAAGGGAATAGAGCACCAAGGTCAGTTCGATGTGTTCACTAAAAACGGAATATCCACCTGGCTAAACACAAAGGTAGTTAAGGAAAAAGGACTTTTTGCCCTGGAGTTACATCTTCCTGTCTCTAACAGGGCGCAAGCTGCCTAGCAACAGAGGAGGTACCCCTTAGGACCAAGTCAGCTAACGCAAACAAATCCTGCTCTTTCGGGCGAGGAGATCTCACTTTACAGGACTTTATAGCAAATGCCTAGAAACGTGGATTCGACAGGGAGTTGGGAGCACTGTATTGCGCCCCGTTAATCTACTATTAATGGGAAAAGAGGAGTTCTGAATAAAACTGGAAAAATTATGCAAAGTAGTATATCTGATATGTTTAGTCAGTTTTCTGTTGCTGAGTTTATACTTCTACTACTTCTAAGAAAAAAAAAATTTGAAAGGGTACTTTCTTAATTTGTCATGAGGCAATTCTAGAAGAGTAAGAAGTACCGAGAAGGACCAAGAAAGACCTGACCATTCATAGAGATAGGAAAACAAAAAGAAACTGATATTTCTATTTGTTTCTTTTTTTCTTTCTTTATTGTATTTTATATTGTTTTCCAGCTATCAGTCTAACCAGACCCATCCCTACTATTTACTGATTTGCTTTTCAAGGTAGGAAGTATAACTGAACTGTAGCATAAACTCTAGATTTCAATATAGATCAGAAAGACTAGATCGCGATCTTAGTTTGCCAGAGAAGCTAACAAAACTTGTTCGAAGTAAAATGGGTAAGAAGGGCAGACCTGCTGTCTGGCGCTTGCTAAACACAGCAGCAAAAGTTATAAAAATATAGGTTGGAATTGTTTCTAGAAACAATAGAAGCAGTAAACACAATTTATTCATAAGTTTTCATTTGGTTTTCCCTCTGCAAAGCAATGCACAAGTGATTTGGGGCTATGAGTGATTTGAGTGGTATAACTGCAGTCTCTGCAGTTACACGTTTTCTGTAAAGTGTAGTTAACAAGAGTCCCCTGCTGCCAACCAAGAGCTTGTACAGTGCAGGCTGCTGTGCTTTGCTGTGTGCTCCAAGGAGGACTGTGCAGGCCAGTTGAAACCTTGACTTTTGCTTAGCTATTTTAAATCTTTTTTTGCTTCACCTTTATACCCTGAGAGGAACAGAAGTTCATTTTGATGTGATGAGTTCTTGTTGTTAATGCTCAAAAGAACTTTTCAGGTTGTCCTGTGATGTGAACTTAAGTCAAAGCATTCGCACTCTCTGTCAGCAGAGGTTATTTTGGAAGGAAAAAAGTGTGGCCTTCTGAGTTATTTAAAAGTAGGGCATGTGTAGAATGTGTCCCCAGAACAAGACAATGACAGTAGTTTCATCAGCATGTGTGGTGTTCCAGGTGAATAATGGCATCTATAAATTTGTTGGCTTTCACAGTTTTGAAAAACAATTGTGCATTTTCAAAGCGTAGTATTCACAAGCAGTATAGAAAGGAGGAAAAATTTGCATAAGCATCTATTAAAGACTGAGGAACAGAAAAAAAATGTGAAAGTTACTTTGATTTTGCTGTTTGATTTTCTTCCTCTTTGAACCAACACCAAAGCATACATGGATCAATAGTAACTGAGACTCATATTTGCTGAAAAAAATGGCCTTGTGAATATACTCCAAGTGATATATTTTTTCCATGTCTAAAGAAAGCTTAGGCTTAGGGAAAATTGGAAAAATGTGCTAGCAGACTGTGCTGTATTTGTTGAGGGCAAAGATAAGCCAGAGAAAGATCTATGAAGACTGCAGATTAGTTGTGTTTGAGCAACAGTGGGAAGTTGCTCGTGCATTGCTTGGTGCTTGAAGGCACCGTGTAGACTTCCAATCATGTACTGTAATCATAGTCTAATTGATGTTTTCAAAATATTTTTACCTATCCTTTTTTTTTAATATTTTGATCTGTCTCATTCCATTTTTTCCTCTTTCTCTTGATGTATTCCAGAAAGAACAGCCATTAATGCATAGTTGTGTTTCTTTCTCTGAGGCTGCATTTGAAATTTACTCTATGCATAGGAAATTTAGGGGTAACTATAATAGTCCTGTGGACTGTATAGCTCTGAGTTCTGATCAGTAAGCAGAACCAGTGTTTCAGAAGGACAAGAGAGGGTAGCAGGAAGGGGAATATTTGATCATTTTTTTCCTAATCCTTTCTAGAGATTGGCTTAATACCTAGGGCATACAGGTGCATATTGCCTACCTACTTGGAATATTACTAGATATTTACACAAGCTGTCATCTTTGCAGTCTTGCTAAGCAACTGAGCTTGGCAATTCCTTTGACAATTACATGATTACATGTTTTATGGAGGAAAGATTTGGTTTCCTACTTACCACCATGAAATCCACTTGTTTTGAAATGCATCTTGAGTGTCCATCCATATCATACAAGTGTTACTGTGATTATGATCATCTAAGAAAAAAATTTTATGCCTGAAAGCTTACCTGTTTTACCAACTGCACTAGATACTAATGAAATAAATTGCATCTCCTTGAAAACTGTTTCTGATCATTTTATACTTTTAGTACTTATGCTTCAGTTTCTCCAAGCAATACGCGCTTCAGCTTCTCCAGGAGGCCTTCCACATATCTACTCCTCATTGCATGAGTTACCCATATGAATTATCTCCTCATGACTAGAAGCTCAAGTTTTGTGTGTTAGTAAACAAAGAAGTTGAAACTTCTTGAAGGTGCTAGAAAATACAACTGAATCAGTGGAAACCCTGAAGTGAGTAATACTTGTTTGAATTGTTTTGTAATTATGGTGGTCTTGAAGGATGACTTGTGAACAGGAATTTATTCAGGTACACATTTTTTTGAGCATCTCTAAATACACATGAGGCTCATCATGGGCAGAAGATTTAGAACTGAGAGATACAAATAAAAGGGTGAGTCTATGAAGTTGTGAATGATACAGAACAGTCAGAATGTGTTGGAATTTGTTCACAGGAGCTAATTAGAGGTAGTATGACCTGACATTTGCATGTTTTTATTGTTATTTTGTTTTATTTTTTTCCTAAATGAGTACTTGCAGTGTTGCTTCTCTATGACAAGAAAGGCTTTCTGGTGAATGTGAAATGTAGGCTCCTGGAATTCTGAGAGCCACTGTTAAGAAATGCTCATCCTGGTTAGTCCACATGGGGACTAAACATCATTACCTGTACGGAAATATTTTGGCACGTTTAAATAATGGGAAGAGAAAGATGCCTGTTAATGAGAACAAGTTGATTGATTGTTTAGAAGTGTCCTCATATTTCTTCTGATCTCAGGGAAGATACACAAGCAATTATGCTCCCTCAAATTACTGTGGTACATCTAAATGTAAAGGAAATAACTTACAGTAATTTACTTCAATAAAGATAAAAAACTGATTTTTATAAGGCTAAAGTGGCAATTTACTGCAGTGGAAAAGAAGCAGTGAAACCTTCTGTAAGTTTAATTCAAGGAGCTGAAAAGAATGCAGACTGTAAAATCAAATTTATTTTGGAACACGTATAAAAATTCTATAGATGATTTTACACTTAAGGAAAAAGCCTGAAGACTCTTCATTAACTTTCAAGGGCTATTTGGCAGATAATGAAACTCATCCACCAAAACATTTATTTTTCTTGCCTTACAGACATGCGTGCTTATCTCTGAACAGCAAGATCCACCGTAGGAGGGAAAAGCTTCTTCTGCTGCGTAAATGCAGGAGCCAGAAGGAAAAGCAATAGAGAAATGAGATGAGAGAGGGTTGAGATGATTCGCTGTAGAGGGGAACATATCAGACAAACTGAAAATAAAAAAAAATTGCATGCCACAGTAAGCAAAAAATAAATGGAGAAATTCTGGAGGCTTGCTTTCTTGTCCAGGAAGAAAAACACTGAGATACAAACTGATAGCCTAGCCCTAGAAATCATTTATTTCATTGGAAACCCTGTAGTGGCATTCAGGTAGTTTGTGTGCAGAGTAATGGAAACCTTCAAGATGTTTTCTGTCTCTTTGCCCTACTCCCTTCCTTCCCTCCAAGGCATCATTTCACTGTGGAAGGAGTAAGTCTATTGGTTACCAAGGTGACATTTTACTGATTGAAAATGAAGGTTGAAATGCCAACGTTAATCACTTCCTCAGACACCTCCTTTGGGCAGGAACTTTTCTAGTTGCAGCTTAGCAGAATTCTCAGATTTCAATCAGTGAATGTCTAGGTGTTGATTCTTCTCTCAATAGCGGAATGCAACAGCCTGTCATGTTAAAAGGGCTTGATGGGAAGGGCCAGTGACATGCTTTTAAGTTTTGAAATATATAAAATATATATAAAATACATATAGAATATATAACATTTATAAAAAATATATAAAAATATAAATAAAATAAAGTTTAGAATCAGACTTGGAAAATCAAACCTGTACAGTAGCAAAACAAAATTGTTCATACGTTGGAAGTCAGTACAGACCTAACATTTCTTTGCACAAAGGTGTTTTTTCACCTATACAAAAAGATGAATGGGCAACAACTTTCAGAAAGCTTTATTTTGGGGGAGTTTTTAATGCCTTTTATACTTAAAATATGGTGTGTAAAGTTTTAGTTAATGAAAAGCTTTACAGTAGGTTGGTCTCTGTTATGTTCTTTCTGATGGCACTAGTCCTGATTGCATCCTGATTGGTGGAGAACAACAACAACAACAAAAGTAAGACTATGTATTTCCAGCTTTGGGGGAATTTCCCTAATGTGGGTATTGTGTATGCAGAGACAATAACTATATACAGTATCTTCTCCATTTCTGTGTCAGGAGCTCTTCAAGAAGTACTATTTATACTTAACTTCCTTATTTTCCATGATTGCACATGCATGCATTTTTACAGCCTGAGAATAGACTCTATGGAGCAATCAACAGGATTGAAAATGGTTCTTGGTATTAGTTTGCACAGTTGTTGATTTATGCTGTAGGCATGGAAAGCAGAAACCAATCAGCCAATCATTGCCGCAGTGAGCCCTCTTAAGTGCCTGTGCATGACCTCAAGTTTTTCTCAACAGATTCAGTACCTTTGGTGCACCGATCTAGGGAGCCCCAGCCTTTCTTAATTTAGGAATTAAAAAATACAAATTCCACACTTTTGGAATTCCACCTTCCTCTTCCATTATTGCTGGACATTGACTGTGTAGCAGCAGCCGCTGAATAGAGTCGTCTTTTTTTTTTTTTTTTTGTGATAGTTCTCCCAAATATTTAGTCTACAACAAATATATCGAATTGAAGTGAATATAGGATCATGTGGAGAGAAAGATTTGATAAGTTTAAGTAAAAATAGATATTGCCTCTGAAATTTTCTTATGTGACTATCTTTGCCCTTTCTGCCTGGGAACAGGAAGAAGCAGACTATTTCTTCCTGTTATTCCATCTCACAATAGAAATATAGCTAAGATGAGGAAAATAGAGGATAGACTATTAAAATCTTATCATTCTACATAGCAGGATTCTTGTTTTGGGAGTGAGAAAGTTGTCAGACGTGTGAGAAATTAAAGGACTTTTCTGAAACCAGTGTTCAGGTATACACAATTCCTTGTTTTGGAAGAGAACCATGAATATTCATCTTTCATCCTTTTCATCCTGTTTCTTGGTAGGTCTAAAGAAATTCTGTTTACAGTCAAAGAAAAAATCAATAGTGTGTGCTTTAGTCCAATTATATGGAATATTCAAAATTATTACAAATCTACTGAGCATGTTAGAGATGGAGATTCTAACTTTCTAGGTTAAGACACACCACATCTCTTTAGAAAACGTGACTGAATATGCCTGAATAAACTTAGAATTTTTCATGTAAGTGGAACATAATCCAACTAGTTAATTTTTAGGTATTTATTGGGTATTTATTAGGTATTTATCAAGATTTGAAATTACTTGCATCAAAACTTACATGATTCAGAATTCTATTTCTTTAATAGCTTTTCAAGTGCTTCATGCACTTTGTTCTCTCAGAAAATAGAATTTGCATGATGAATGCAACGTACATCGAAATTGCAGGAATTTCAAGATGTCTCATTTCTGTTTGAGAACACTACGTTTAAGTCACATTCTTCAACTGTGTCCAGCCAACATTCTGCCAGGCACCAATTCACTGATAATAAACAATTATTCTACTGACCAAAAAGTAAGCAATATTTCAGTTTTGCCCTTTTATTATAAATTCTATAAATCATTGTTTTGGATTCCCTTGGGAATTTAAATTGAAACAGCGTGTGATATTTTCTCTCTTTTCTAGTTTTCTGTATTTATATATAATACCCTGATCTCCTTATAAATTTCATATTCATACTGTTTCAAAAATTAGATTGTTCTCAGTGTGTTGGACTACTTCAATAACAGCTTAATGAACCCAGCTTTGCCTGTGTAAGCCTAGATGAGCCTTTTAACAAGTGCTTTTGTGACTCTGCATTCATTCAGTGTTGTGACTAACAGTCCGTCTTAACTGCCTTAGATTTCTGAGCCTGGCTGATCTGAAATCCATTTAAAACTAGGTTAACAGGCTTTAGAGGAGAAGCAATACTTTAAATTATTGAGCATGCATTCTTATTGCTTTTGGAAGTCTATATGTCATCATTTCAATGATCAATTTCTTTCTATTAGGAGTGGGACTTTTTTTTGAGGAAGTGGAAATGAAAATGTATTATCTATGTCATCATTGCTGTTTAATAACTGTTTTATAAAACTGTAGTTTTTGTAAGCTCCATTTCCATGTTTCATACTGTATTGTCTTATATAAATTAAGTTTCAATCTTGAACCTATTGAATTTTGTTTCTTACATGCTTTTTAAATGGGTTTTGGACTGAGTCTGTGATCTATAAAGCCCCACTTAGGGAAAGGGATGCATTTTTATAGTCCTACATGGAGTAATTTAGCATACTGCAACAATGCATGCTTTTTAATAAATGAGCGTAGCCTTCTTTCCACTTGACAGAGTGCATCAGGGACAGCTGACAGGACTAAAGCAGGATATTGTGTGGGGATATTTCTATCTCTGTTAACTGTAAGAGATCTAAAACAGTCTTGATTGCCTGTGCAATGCAGGTATGTTAATTTTGTCATGTACAATAAGGAGAACAAGAGAATATTTTAGGTCAGCTACTTTCTTCCTTGTGACACAGCTGCTGAGTGTACAGACATTGCAAATTCATCTCATTCATGGAGAGGAGCTATCAGCTGGGTCAAGGTGGGCTTGGTGTGAGTTGCTAAGGTAGGTGTAGGGCACTCTGCCAGGCCCTTGGTACATTTGTTTCCTTTCATGTGTTATTATTATTTTTTTAAGTTATATAACATTTTCTTTTTTCCAAGTTAGTCATGATGGCGATCTCTGCTTCGTTATGCCCTCACGTTAGCTTTCCTTTTGCAATTAATAGTTGTTCTTGAACTGGTCTGTCATCAGCTGTCCTCCCTCTACCTTTCTGCTTATTCTTCCTCCATTAATAATAGTTTGTTGTCATGGCTTGATGAGACCATATGTAAGATTACAGATATTTTGGACTGTAGGGCAACAGGAGAGGAAGAAAAAAGTTATGTTTTTCTTGTTTTGTTTGTTTTTCTTTTAACAGCTTGTTAACTCGTAGCCTATATTCCATTTATGATTTTAACTAGGAATTTACACATGCACAAAAATATCGATCGGTTCCACACCTTGTGAGAGGAATAAGGAAGGATCAGACCTGTAAGATCCGTGGAAAATTGTTATATGTGCACTTATAAAGAAATACGTACTTGTGAAAATACTCTTTTATGTAAGGATATGTATAGTTGGAACTTTTTGAATCTTCTCTCATACTGTCTGCTTCCTTCCTCCCTCTCCCTATCTTGGGACAGCCATTTCCTGTGTGATAACATAAGCACGTATACGACCCCATTGATGCTTTTTAAAATATTTTCAAAATTATAGAACTGTTAAAATATCTGAGAAGTGTGCTAGAGAGTTTTTGTTTTCTTAAATTTGCATGAAATGCCTCTAAAGAGAAGGAGTGGGTGGGCCATAGTTTTCAATGACACACTGAAACTTGACCTGCAAACTGAAAAGCTTTGGATTTCTGATTTATGACAGAAAATTGGTCATTTCCTTGTAAGAACTCTTCCAGTACTTTCTGAGTAATTCTGTTTTTGGCAAAGATTTTCAAAGCCATATTTTAGTATCTTAAATTTCAGAAAACGCTGACTCCTAGAAAACATTGAAATTTAGGCCCCCAGTACTGAGATTTTCAGAAGCAGATCTGTAATAGATCTGCGATTTATACCAACTTTCCAGTGGAAAGACTTTCTTCAGTGCTTGCCCTCTACTCCAAGTTCTGTAAGATTGCTTTTAGTGCTAACTTCAATGATAATTTCCTTGTATTGGCACCTGCACGCTCGTGCATTATCCAATGAGTTGAGAAAACACTGAATTTACAAATGCCACTGTGGTATGCAGATTTTACTGATATAGTTTCAGAGAATCACAGAATCACAGAGTGATTAAGGTTGGAAGGGACCTCTAGGGGTCATCTAGTCCAAACCCCTGCTCAAGCAGGGATACATAGAGCACGGGGCACAGGGTGGCATCCAGGTGGGTTTTGAAGATCTCCAGAGAAGGAGACTCCACAAACTCCCTGGGCAGCCCGTTCCAGGGCCCTGTCACCCTCACGGTAAAGAAGGTCTTCCTCATATGGAGTTGGAAGTTCCTGTGTTTCAACTTACACCCCTTACCGCTTGCCCTGTCACAGTTTGTTCGTGTAAACAATGTAACAAACAACTCTGCTGATAATTGGCAGCTGAATTTCTACAAAGCTTATTACCAGTCTAATAAAGAGTGTCTTTGGTATATTTGGGTTGTAATAAGTACTTTTATGCAATTTCCCTTCCCATATGGTTTTCTGGATTTGTGCTCCTGTGCTTAGTGATAGTTCATACTTTCTGAATTTATGGAGATGTCACTTGAACCATCAATATACCATTTGTTTATCATTAATCTAAAAGTAGATGAGAAAGAAGAAGAAGGATCCCACTGTGTTCCATGAGGTAGACGATAGTGTGTGGGAAGGAAGCTTGGTGTTTACTGCATTTGTTTAGTAGTACAGAACAGTAGTAGTACAGAACGGACTTTGAAATACATTGTGTCTCTTGTGTCTTGGTTGTATTATTACCTCAGCTATGTATTGGTAGGATTGGGATTACGTTTGATTTTTTCAGTACTTACATTTTCATTTTGCTTATTAATAACTCTGAGAATTAATAACTCTGGGAGTTATGAATTAATGTTTTTATTAATAACTTCTGAGAGCTGTGTTTAATGTTTTAATTTTATCTTGCTGCTCCAAATCATTCTCATGTTCTCCTCTTTCCATTTACCCTTTGTGATGGAGGAATGCCTTGGAGGGGGAGAAACAACTTTATGTATTCTTAAGGTTACAACTTAGTTGTCTTTTTTTCTTCAATCTTATGTATGTTAATTCAAATTATCTCAAATTAGTTTGATATGAACATGGCAGGATGTGAATTATGATGCTATAAAATACTTAAAATATGTAAATCTCTAAGCCAAATACCCTTAAGTGCAGAAAGTGCAAATGGCTATAAGTAACATATTGAAATGCTTTGTGATTTTAAGTTGGTCTAGTGCAAGTCTTTAGTTAAAAAAAGGTAGGCGTGCAATTTCAAAACTAATAGGAGCACTGTATTCTGTAAGTGGGGTTCACAAATTCTTTCTAAATCACTACCTTTTTCTCATAGACAAACACCTGAAAAAGTATCTAAGAACATCTAGTGTGATAGAAGTCGTAAAGAGAGTAAGTCCTGCAGCTGTGTGTTATAATTGCTTCTTGCACTGGATGGTTTAGATGATGATGAAAGTAACTTGGCAGTACATAATTTGTTACTAGAGTGTTGTTCTAATACCCAATATTTAGCACTGTTTAAAATCTAAAACTTAAGGGTTTTAACTGCAATCCTCAAACTCTTTATGCTACATATTATGACTATTTTCGTTGCTTATGTAAACTCCCAGTTTCCTTCTGTATTCTAAAGACTTGGTGAGAAGTGCTTCATAAAAGTGTGTCCAAAGCTTAATTTTGAGCTATCAATCCGCTTTACAGATGATAAACACTTTTTTTTTTTTTTAAAATGATGCTAATGGGTTCTGTCAGGGAAAAGTAAAGCCAATAGCATTACTTTTACCAATATTACCAATAACTACCCATACGTTCTTGCCACTTAATCACAATTCACAGTGGCATTACTGACAGTGGCATTTGATAGGTAACCAAAAGCAAGGTTTAAATCAGACAGGGTTTAATTTTTTTTTTTTTTAATTTTGATTTTGTATCATGATTAACAAAGATATGAAAAATAAGCCTTGATAAAGTCCTCCTTTCTTAATATTTTGAAAGATTATGGCTTACTGTGCTTTTTTCCTCTTTCACCCTTTTCCCTGCCCTCCAAAAATGTATGTTACCTCACATGAAATGAAACTCTGACTGCTTTAAAGTCTTGAGTTTGAAATATTTTAAGTTCTGTGAGTTGCAGTTTCACCATCCATCAAACAAGTTATACTGAGAATAACTTCTCAGAGTAGAGAAAATGATGCTGAGGTAGTGGATGAATGATTGGTGATAGGAGTGATGATCAAAGGAGCTCTGCGTCTGGGAATTAGAGCCTTCAGCCGTACTGAAAATGATAGATGAGGATTTTGGTGTTAAAACTTTTTAGTTCTATGCAACCTTAATTTAATGTGGGAAATGCTCCAAAGAGTTAGGATAGCATTATAAGTTCCACTTTATTTGTGTGGAAATGGCAACATAGAAAACTGAAAGAGGAAAAATGTGCTTAAGACTCATATTTAAAAGTGATCTCCAAATGAAACTTCAGTAATACTGACTGACTTTTCAGAGCAAGTGCATGCCTTAAAAATGTACTTTAAAAATGAAGTGTCTGTCCTGAAAATGCACAATAAACAGAGTTTCAGGAGCGGTAATTCTTCCAGACTTGTCTTGCTACAGGGACATCCAAATTCCCTTTGGGTTTTCTGCTGCAGTAGTACCTTGCAAACATCTTGGCCAGAGTCAGACTCCGTTTCTTGCTTGACATTTGACCACCAATAAATACACAAAGAGGCAGACAATAAATCATAGTCTTCATCATTTCCAGTCTTCTTAATTCAGCAGCTTCTCTGCTTCCAAATAAAGGTCCCTCTATCAGGTAGTTTGTTGTTGGAACCTACTTCATTCCTTTCTTGTGAGCTCTGAGTGGAGGTTTTTATGGTTTATATGGTTTATTAATATCTCTGGTCACATAACCTATAATCTAATTAATGCATTACAAAATTTCTGCTCATTCTATAGTGTATTATGAGATTACTAAAGTATTTAAGGTTACTATGGATGCCAACTGTGTGGGTGTCTCTCAGGAGTAAAAGTTACAAGAATGAGAGAGGTAAAATTAAAACGAATTCTAAATTTAGTTACTTCTTTTCTATCAAGTTTATTTTCTCCTTTCTTATATGATTCCTAACATGTGAAAAAAAAATGTTGGCTTACACTGTTCTTTTATTGAGAGCACTCCTAAGCTCACAGTCGATGTCTTCCCGATGATGGAAGCATAAGTAAGGGCCAAAGAACAGTTTATCTGTGTGTGGAAGTAGAGACTTTGTTCTTTTCTCCTTTACCTCAGGAAGCAAGCAACCAAAGCTCATTAAGGTCTCTTTTGAAGAATGAAACCCAAGATTCATTTTCATGAAGACACTCTATGAATTTGAAATACTTAAGTTACTTTTAAATAGTATTATTATGTTCCTGACATTTGGCTTTTGATCAGAATGCTTCCAGAGCTCATCCTACAGCAGCTTGAGTTGCAGATAAAAAGAGAGTATTATACATTTCTCAGCACAGTAATACATTGCCTCCTCACTGGGGCCAAGTCCTGAGAAATGTCAGGCAAAACAGTATTCCACAGTACATTAGTGAGCATGGGAAATTTTCAATAACATCTTTCCTATGGAAGTATTTGCTAGGAAATAGATTTTAGCTAAGCCCTGAATGATGCAGTATCATTTCTTATAACAAGCTATCAAAGTTTTCTGTCTTATGGCTATTGTCACTAAACCTATAGAATCATAGAATCATAGAATCATAGAATGCCTAAGGTTGGAAGGGACCTCTAGAGGTCATCTAGTCCAACCCC
>JAWLRI010000396.1:246184-268825 GCA_034781795.1 Crypturellus tataupa
CACTGGTCTGTAGTTGCCTGGATCCTCCTTCTTGCCTTTTTTGAAGACTGGCGTGACACTGGCCTTCTTCCAGTCCTATATTAAACTGCCTTTAGTTTTAAGGATAAAATGCATATGTGGGGCTATTTTTTATTCTTTCCTTTGCCTATCCTCTGTCTTTCCTATCTGCATTATTACATGAAAGTGCATTCTTTGTGTGTATAAATGTGATTGTATTCCCTGCTTTTAACTGAGCCTTAGGAAAAACTATAAAGTTCAAGATGGTCAAAGGTATCGCATACATAGATATGGTGGTAGGTACTTGATGGAATTTTTAAAAGGGGATAAATTAGTTCATGCTTCTTTTTGGCAGAGGGGAAGGGAAGGGGGTTCTGGTGGGATTATTAAAGGGAGCTAGGCAACTAGTCTGCTAGATTAGTTTTTTTAACACCTTCAGAGTGTATTTTACTAAGTATGCCCAAATGTGACTGTGGCTATTGTCCCCCTGCACAACATGATAGAAGTGCAAGCGAGGGATGTTCTTTTTTGCTATAAGTCTGCCATGAAAACAGATTTCTGCGGCAGAACACACAGTACTTAGATTAATTACAACATAAACAGGAAGACTGCTTCAATCAATTATAGGCATGAGGAATAGAAATGCTACATATTTTTACTAAAAAGAATTCGTGCCTTTATGTCTTCTCATGCAGATAACAACAGGAAAGGCTATCTTGGAAGTGGACATATGTTCTGTATTATTCAGATGCTAAATTAATAATTTATTTATCCTGTGTGTAATGGAATTGGTAGTAGAAATGAACAAATAATTCAACTTGTTCCTCTGTGGCACTAAGCTTAAGCTAAACAGTTCCTCCCAACAAACTTATTTCCCTTTCCTCTTCAAATCCCAAAGACTGTGATCAGCAAAGTAAATGAAACCTATTTCCTACAGCATTAAACTGACTGCATTTTCCAGTCAATGCTGGAATGGACCAGATTTTGTTTAGGTAATCATATTGTTTTTCTCCCATGTGGATTTCTGCTGTCTAATGAGAGTTCAGTTAACAGTATGACCTTTTGTCCTTTTGTCACGTGGCACTTGCTCCTTAACTGCCAGTCTACCTAGGTTCATGGGACCTGAAGGGACTTCATGCCATCAGAATATCTACTCTACCTTTTATTAGAAAAGTGTTGACAGCAGACAAGAGTCTATCTCTGTGTGCATGTACGGATAGTAGTACTATGTCAGATTTGTTTCCATAAATGCAAGGTGGGTGAGCAAGCACTGTCTGCAGTTCTGTAATGGCTGTGCTTGTGGCCACAAGTGCATGTTTGCCTCTGTTCTTTGCACTGCTCTCTTCTTTGCTCTGTTCCGTGCAGATTAGATTCTTGGGACGGTTAGAGTGGCTTTTGCAGGGGATAAATCAGGCAAGCTCTTGATTCCTATCTATTGGGAAAAAAAATTACAATGCTGGTCCTGTAAGCTCCATTTTGTTCATGTGAAATGGCTTCCATGAGGTTATTCACTAGGGACATCTGTCCTTCCTCTCCCTTTATAAGGCTAAGGAGAGAATAGTTTGGCATTGAAAACAGGTCTGTTTGTTTGCCATTCATACATCAGGATCATAATCCTGAAGTTACTAATTTTTATGTAAATACATCTTTTATGTAAATGTTTTTTGCTGATTAATTTGTAATGAAAATTAATGAGCCCAGTTATAGAAGTGTTCTGAATAAACATTAGTTAATCCACCAAAAAGCTTTAAACTGTGTTTTTTATCTTTCAAAGAAACTTCAGGTAATTCTTTTCTTTCTTCCTTTCCTCATACTTACCTTCATCTAAATACTTTCCCATCCCCCTCCTAACATTTCAAAGCAGTTTGGCTCTTAATGACCAGTGGAGTCAGTATAGACCGAAAAAGTGGAAGCTTGAACCGATTTACAGCCTGCACAAGTCCACTGTAATAAATAGTAGTACATCAGACAAATCCAAATTTAATCTTCCAGCTTTTAGCACAAACAGATCATGATAAAACTTACTGTGTGGAGGCTAACGCTAACCAGAGGAATGCATTAATTTGTTTTGTTTTGTTTTAAACTAATTCCTCGGTGTAAAGCTTCTGTTGCTTTTCAATAAGAAGTTCAACTGGAACTTTTTTATTCATTCATCCAGCTAATTCTATACCAGGAAAGCTGGTGAGTTATTAACAGCTATGAAAATAAAATTTCCATATAAATAGATGATAATAATAGATGATAGATGATAATTCTGTATAAATAGATGAAATGCTAAGAACATTTGAAATTTCTGCTTTCAGATTGTTCGAGTCGCCTCTCTTTTTAAATTAAGGTGCATCCAACAAATAAATAAATAAATAGATAAAAGTCTCAGAAGATCAGAAAAAGTCTATAGAAATGAAGATGGAGATTATTTATTCTCTTTTCCTATAGATCTGTTATTACTCATATATACTGGTCCACCTGCCATTTGTTTCATCCAGTTTCTCTTGGCTGCCCAGAAAGGATTATTATTATTATTATTATTTAACATATTGATTTTTTAATACTGTTGCTGGAATTACCAAATCAATACCAACAGAATGAAGCATATTAGTCTTGAATAATTCCAGAATCCAAAAGAGCTGGAAGTGTATACGACACATGTAGTTAAAACTTTAAACATTCAGGTTAGTAGCATTAGATAAAATGGTGGAATGATGTAATACAGCAATTAATTCATTTTTTTATGAAGCAAGCTCATGTGGTGAACTAATGAACAATGTAGCACACTATCTATATGCACTTCATGCTACATTTCCATTTATAGTCTATTAAGCACTTCTACTGGAACAGATTTTATCTTGGCCTCCCTTTCCAGTATAGTGAACTATGAATTAGTTGGAGTATTAAGATATTTTTTATTATATATTAAGACCCTGCTTTAGCTGCTTGGAATCTGATAACTCCAGCAACTAGCCATGGTTTTCTAGCAATTGTTGATACTTTCATCCTAACTTATAATGAGATTCTGTTTCAAAAAAAGACCCTAACATGTCTCTGTCTTTCTTAACACATCTTGTGTAACTTCAAATTGTATTGAGTGCAAGGCTGATCAAGAGAAAGGAGCACCTGTGTCATTATGGAAGGTGGTGATAAAAGCCTGCCTTGCACCTAGTGGAACAAAGATTGAGAAGATTTATGCTGAATCCTCTAAATTCATCAACATGTCAAATATTGAGGAAGATAAATGGTTTAAGCAAAAGGACAAACTTGACAGATAAATAGGCATAAATCAGACATGAATATATTTTAATTTGGAAATTAGAAGGTTCCTAATGAGGAAAGGAGAATGGTGCTGAAGAAACAGTAATATTTGTAATAACTGTAGTAACTGTATCAAGCTGAAATACCTGGAATGATCAGTTTTGATGGAAATACTCTCCTGAATGTTTGTGATTTATAAACTTCTTTGAGTAGCACCTATTCTGAGAGAGTCTCAGTTTTGTAGAGAACTTAGCACAACAAGGCACCACTCTCTTTGGAGACTTCAACCTATTTCAGTAGTGAAAATAATAAGATAGCCATAATTCCAGTGGTATGTGCAATTCCAATAGTGAATCAAATGTATTTTCTATCTTGTTCTGTAAACATTACTATGTGGTATGCAGAAACAAATAAAGAAGTAAACTGAGAAAAGCAGGAAAAACACTGTAAAGGAAAAAAGTGTAGTGGAAAGAAAATTAAGGTACAAGAATGGACAAGCAAAAACATTTTGCTGATGCATGAGAGATCTAGGCTGTGAGGTTGCAAATGAAGTTTTCAAGGAGACTAGACCCATTGTTTAGACAGTGGTTAACTGCTTTTTATCAAAGCAACAAATTTACAGCCTGGATTTACCTGAATATTGATGGGGCTTACTGCAAAGGAAATTTGTCTTAGATTAGATGAGCAGCACAGACCAAAAATGTCCTCTTGAAAAGTAGTATTGCAGTCATTTAAGAACGTTTGCACATTTTATGTTGTGTGGACAGGCAGAAGCAAGGACCATATTGAGGCTTATTGATCACTACAGGCATGTGTACTTCCTAAACAGCTCTGTAAATTAAATCAGGATAAAAAAGATGAGTATTTTAAAAGAAAAATTAGAATTTGTTAAATTATCAGCAAATCGTTTCAGTTTGAAAAAAGTAGTATTTGCACATACAGGCTGTACTCTCAAGGTGGAGGATTTGGGATATTATGGCTGGTAAAATTTTTCTTTGGCTAGGCTTGTAGCATATTTTCACTATTTTGGTCACAGAACTGAAAAATTTAGTCACTCATTGAACACTAGTTTAGGCCAAAAGGACCAGATCAACCATTTTTCTCAAATTCATCAAGCAATGTGACAGCAGCAGCTCTCTTGCCTTTATTAGATCTATGTTGCATAGTAAATTCAGGTGTTTGGAAAGAAAAAATATTTTCTCCAACAACAGCACTTGGCTATTGCTTGACTTCTAAACCTGTACCTGAGCGCAATACCTTGGCTAATAGACTCCAGAGTGCAGTCAGTAAAACTAGTCAGATAATTTGTGTAGTGATTAATTCCTTAGGAAATCAGGGTCCTTAGGGAACAAGAGAACAACTTTAGAAAATAAGATGTCATTAAACTTGGTAATACTGTGGTATTTTCCTGTTTTCTCTGTTGTGAATTTATGAAATCAACTTCTATAAGATACAAATGCTTTTAAAGTATTTTTCTTCCACTGAAAGCAAAAAGAAGGAATTAATTAGATTTATGCAAACAAATAACTCGAAAGCTCCTGAACTTCTAGGCCGTTTGTTGGTGGTATGTGCCCTAAACCATGGGGCTACGCTCGTGGCTCAGTGAGAGCTTTGTGACTGGAGGTGTAGGGGAAGGGTGCTGAGGGAGCGCGTTGTGACCTGCTCCCATTTTAACATCATTCCCTTGTTTCTGAAAGGTGAGAGATTTCAGTTTTTCATACCATCCCGTTTTAATGTTTTTAATGCCAGCTTTCCGAGCATGCTTTCTGCCTCTCATCCTTAGGTCTTGTTCTTTTCTCTTTGCAGGATGGTGTGGAAGCAAAAAAAAAATCCAAAATATGATAGTGACAGGATTTAGATATAGAAAGTAGTTTGGATAGTGAACTGCTCTCAACGTCTCTGCTCCTGTCTCCAAATTCAGGCAATATTTTAAATATTTTGTCTCTTTACATTAAAGGAAGGGTTTGAACAAATTGAGAGATTGTAAATTTTATTTTAGCCAGAGATTCTGTACTGAAGAACAGCTCTTTCTTCCTTGAAAATCTTGTTTTGTCATGTACAAATAATTGTACACCTTTTTTTCCTGAGAAATGGAGGTTGTATGTGCCTCTTGTGCTTGCTCGCTCTCTGTAAAGCTCCAGATATTTTTCTCTCAGTCCTGTGACAGGAAGACCTTTGTTTGCACAGTCTAATGGAAAACAAGAACTGTCTATATTGTGATATATTTAATTTCTTACCCAAAATGTTATATCATATTTGGATCCACTTATGTCTTAGCGCATCCTGAAAATTTACACTGGAAGCAGCTTAAATTTTCAGGCCACAAAAAAAAATGCTACTTTGGTTGCATCTGTTTTTAATCTGTATCATTTGAACAACTACAAAAAATATGTTTTAACTTCTTTCTGTTTCACTGTAGTAATATACCCTGAATCTCACAGCATCTGTGGGATTGTTAATTAAATTTATTAAAATTATTAATGTTCAGACAAATAAAAAGTAGTTGACCTGTTAGTATATTGATAGACTTTTATTTTGACCTATATCAATTACACTAGAAATGAGATCCACGTTTAAATATTTATTCTCAGATGTGCAAAGCATTAATCACTTGCTATTATTTATGTTAGTTATAAAAGGTTGTTATTCTTGTCAACTTCTCTAGTGAAGAAACAAAACAGATATGGTTAGTTTTCTACATAGATAATACCTTTTTTCTAAGTCTGACTCAGTTTTATAAAAAATTTACAAATACTATGTTTTAAAAACAAATGGTGTTTGCCTGATTTTCCATATTGACATCCTATTAAATTTTAAGTATTTACTCACTTAACTGTAGTTAACTTGGCTAGACAGACTCTAACTTACTCCAAAAGGGCTGTCTGAGACATTCTGTTCACCAGTAGTTCTAAAGTGAAGTACAACTAACGCTTGAAAGTCATGCTTTAGCAAATTTTCTTCGGCTGATTAATCATTATTAGGTACATGCACAATTATTTGGTAGAGTACATGTGCTCATTTTCAGATAGGTCATTAGACTTAGGCAGGATGATACAGAATGGTTAGAATTGGTGATTATTTTTGATTGTGACTAGTTGAGCCTGTAAATAAAATATGTATAAAATGTTTAAGTTTTTTTTTAAAAACTATTCTGAATATCAGTATCATCTTTTAATTAGTGCCTCTGGTAACATCTGGTTCTACATAAACTAAGCCAACTTAAAAATTACTCCAACATCTGCTTTGCCATCATATAATTGACAGTGATTCTGCTGAAACATCTGTTGTCATGTTGCTGAGCTTCCCTTATTTATTATTTATTCATAGTCTCTGTTCACAGACAGAGGTGTCAAATCATGAAAGCATGGAAGTAGAGTACTAAGTAATTAGCCATTTTTTTTTAAATTTGGTAACAATTGCCTTTGTACTGTACACTCAGTTTTCTTTCTCCTTGCAAGTTACACCTCAGCTCAGCTCAGTCTCATCCCTCCTTTTTGCTATTCCTGTTTTCTAAAGTTCCATTCCTCTATTTGGAATTTCGCTTAATTATCCTGCCTTTTGAGCATTTTGGATCAAAGCCTTATCTGACAGAATTATTTCATAGAAAGAACACCTGAACTGCTGCACTGAATTATGAGTGTCCCATTTGAACCATCCTATACAGGCCTAAATTTCATAGAATAGTTGAGGCTGGAAGGGACCAGTGTTTCTAAATTCTGGCTTGTAAGTCTTTTGGGAATTTATTTCTTTTCAAATGTGTCTCACATAACAAGGTCTATCTAGGCAGGGTATACTTCAAAACCTAAAGTAATGCATTTAAAGACTACTATCCTTTATGCTCCGTTTCCTACTCTGAATCTTTTACTGTTCCTGAATACACATGATAATGTTACATATTGCATTCAGCTCCCTTTCTGGAGAAGTAGGTCCTATTTTTTTTTCAAGCTAGCTGGGTGCAGACTTTTATTATTTCAGACCAGATCTAATAGATAAAAGATTTTTATGATTTCTGTTTTGATGGATTGTATGTTGGATCCTTGAACTTTTGATGATTGTAGTTTTATCTAATTGCATGTATCTGTAGAGTTTTAATAGAGTAAAATCACTTGAAACACTGTGAAATTTGCTGTGAAGTTATTGGTCATAGCTTTTAGTTTAAGATTTTACAATTTGTTAAAATGTATATATTTAACAAAGAAGTCATTTGGATTTTCTTCAAAGGTCTAGATTTAAATAAGGCATGAAAGAGCTCTTTTGAAAAGGAAAAATTTGTTCAGAAAGAAATGACAGAGAAACAGTGGGGAGAGATGTTACCTTCTCTTCAGTTTCCTCCAAGTTCCTGGAGTTGAGATTTTGCTTCTTCTGGTGTAGTGAAAAGAGGGCATTGTTGCTTATGGAGCACCAGGCAAGGAAGATCACAGGCTGTTACTTTTTATGCAAACAGGACCTTGTAGTGCTGGGGAAGGAAGAGGGTCTTTTTCTGGAAAGGTATCTGTTGTGATGAGACTATTGCAGGGCAGAGCCTACAGCAAATTTTTGAAAGATAGGAACCATTTTCTTGTACAGAGGTTGAGGAAAGTCACTAGACACCCTTCTTCGGTTAATTGATAGTTTTATACTCACTTTCACATTCTCAAATGTGTCTATTAAAAAAGGCAGATGGAAGAACATTAAAAATAGCAAAAATCATTGGACTGAAAGAAGATAACTTCAGGAAAAAAAAAGGATAAATTTCATTCTCTTTGAAATAAGAAATAACCACATGGGAAAAAAGGAGTTTTGAAGAGCTAGCCCTTCCTTAAAGTATCTTCAGGATGCTATATCCCAAGCTCAGAAGAAAGCAAGCCAGGATAACTCCTAAGAGATCAACTGAAAAAATCATGTGTTTCTTCACTTATTTCAAGTTCTGAAAGGAAGTACACAGCAAGGGAAACTAGGTTGAATTATTAACTGCCCACAGAAAAGAAGACAAAGTCTGAATGATGGAGGCATAAAAAGGAAATGTGGCCCTCAAGGTTAACAACTATTTTGTAGGTTTCCAGAAAAATTGTAGGGATATATTCAGCTCCACAGGAGCCTTTTCTTTTTCTAGTACTATATAATATTTTATTTACAAGTTGGATAATGGAAAAATGAGCATGCTTCTTAAAATCTCTGGAAGGAATGTTGCAGGAAGGGAGCATTAGAGTTCAGGATGACTTTGACAATTTACAGAAATGTCCAGAAATACCTTGAAATTCAGTAAGGTCAGCACAAAGCTTTCTGCTTAACTAGGATTAATCAGTTGTTTAAATAAATGGTGGATTGCAGCTCTTCAAAAGCAGATGTAGGAAACAGTGAATCACAAGCTAAGGTATGATCAAAGTGTTGAAGAAAGAAAAGAACAAAGCAATAGTATACTGGAAAATGTTAATAAGACTATTTTCAAATACAGGAATTCTTCCACCTACTACTTTTGCTGTACACGAAGTCTCAGTAGCAGAACTGCTCTTAGTTTTGGGCACTTCTATGCAAGGAAACCTTGATGCTGTTAGGTTACATGATCAAAGGTTCATCTCCACACACGCACACACAAAGGTGCATGTGGAGGCACATTGACAGATGGGGGAATCCCAGTAATCCTGGAGACAAATGGAGCCCCCAGTGCTGCCAAAGCTGTCATGGGAATGCCATCAACCCCTTGTTGAGGATCATCACCCATCACAGGACTCAAGGGAAGAAGCTCTCTCAAGCACCCTACAGACTGACCCTAGGGGTAAGAGCTCATTGTGGGATGCAGGAGGATTGTAGAAACCTTCTTGTGGGATATTAGAGGAGGAAGAAAAAGGACAGGGAAAGGGAGGAATTAAAATAGTTGGAGGAGGAACAAGTTTGAAACTGATAAAGGAACATGTCACGAACTGGTAAAGAGGTTTCTGGTTAGTATGCTTGTCTGGGCCTACCCAGCACCTGATCACCAGAATTTGTCTTGTGCTCTGACTGATTTCTACATATTTTCTAGGATTAGAGGCCTCTATTTCACATGTATCTCTGATATGGAGGTCAAAGCGCTGGCCACTGGAGTTGGACCATAGATCATAAGGACCTGTGTGTTTATGGTATCAGTAACCTGTGCAAGTGGAAGTCTAAGTACTGGCATCTGGGTCATAGAATCCATGTCTGTGGTGCCAGAACAGGAGATACCGGGGTGTGTCTGTGTTTGGTTCGTGGAAAAATGCTAGGAAACATCAAGCTGGGTTAGATGGCAAGGAAAGTAGAGGCTTGGAAGTCAGGTATTGAGTGGATCTAGACCCAGGGGAAACCATAGTGGACTGAGAGTTGGCTACTGGGGGAACCTAGAGGTCTAGGCCAGATTTGGAGAGACCATGGGGCCTGGGATTTGTTTCGGGATAAGATCATAAATCTGGACTAGCTCCCAAAGAGACCTGGCCACGTATGTGTTTTTTTATGGGTTCCATGCCCAGGTGCCAGGAATTAGGAATAACAAGGGTCCAAAGGCTAGTTTCTAGATAGTGCCTAAGGCTAGCTACTGGAGGGATTCATATTCTATATATGTGTGTGTACATGTATATGTGTGTGTATATAAATATGTATGTGTGCGTATATATGTGTGTGTTTGTGCCCATATATATAAATATATATATAATTTTCTGCTAGCAGAGTTTTATCCTGCTCAACCAGAGAGGGAATCAGATGAAGCTGTTGGTGCTGTTTAGTTTTGAGTGCTGTGTTTTCTGTCTGTGTTGATAGGTATGTGCATATATGTGCACACATATTTTGTACACGAGCATGTGTGCCTGTGAGGAATACATAGCATAGACAAATTCATGTTTTATGATGGAGGACATATACCTACTGATAAGAAGCTGAAGGATTTGTGTGTTGCAACTTCTGATGTCCTACAACAGATGGTAGAATCCTACATCCTCTTAAGAAATAGCTGGACGGTTCAGCCTTGGACCCAAACATACAGAGAAATGTTGGGGATCACACTGGACTTTTAATGAGATCTAATGGATCTGAAGGTTACCAATGGTCCTGGCGGGACTTTTGTATGAAAAGCTGACGGTCAAAGCCTGAAGATCAATTTTAAAGTTGATCTCTTTAAGAAGAATTGTTTGAAAGTGGCAACTTAGAGAAAAACTAGGGCCTAACAGAAGTTTTGGCATTACAGCAGCTTACTTGCGGTGAGACACAGTTGCCACTTCCAGGATGGCTGGTCTGCATGGACTCTGCTCTTCCAAGGTTCCCTGGGCAGCACAACCTGCCCTCCTCGCAGCTGCAGAGGGCAGTAATGGAGGTTGGAGTGAAGTGAAGACACTGCGGCCAAACCCAGTTGCACTCCCTGTGCTAGGCCGCTGATGAGCCGCACAGTAGCTGCCCAGTGGGAGATATACGATAAGATGGCCAGTGCTGAGCCAGCAAGGGTGACAAATCACTCCTTTTGGATGAACTTGGCTTGAACTTTGCTCATTATAAGCTCATTATAATGTCAAAACACACCTCCATCCCAAAAGCTATCCACCTCTGAGGTGGTTACTACTCACTGAGCATGTGCTCTAGATTTTTGATTGGCTGAACCTTTAAATGAAAGCGAGAAACTTTTTCACCAATCAGTAACAATATTAAGTATGGCTATAGTCACTCAAGCTCCACCTGAATGTAAAGAAAAGTACAAAAGGTGAACTAAGAAGGAAAAAGAAGTGAGGGGGAAGAAACCATCATAACTCTTGGATCAGTCGACGGGCTAATCCCCTTTCCTTCTCTTGGGTTGGGATGCTGCCTGAGGAAACTCGAGACTGAGAGCCCTCTCCCATCTTCTGAGGTCAGTGATGTTTGCACATTTGTACATCAGAGCTAGCTAAAAACCCTGTAGTAGAGAATTTCCTGTACTAACATCTGAGACCTGCTTTGTAAATGTTCCATTTGAATAAATCATGCTGTTCGTGAACTCAATTACTTTGGGGGGATCTACCGTTGACAAACTGTTCGTGAATCTGATATTGCCAGAGCTTAGCTTATAGTTGATCACCCTGGGAACTCGATTCGCTCCTAGGAAGGTGATCGGACCTATGGTCCACAGACTGTTTGTGAATCCGATACTGATCTCCTTCCCCTCCACCACCACTATGGGTTTCAAACTGCAACATTTTACATTTACAGCTACAGACATAGTCTTTTTCTTTTTCTGTGTTGAGATAACTCTCGCTATGCATTTTTCTGTGTGTATTTCCTCAAACAAATTATATTGGTAATTTCTTATGCGACAAAATCTGTATGTTTTTATCCAGGGAAACTTTAGTAAAATGCTTACTGAAGAACTTCCCGGTTTTTGCAATGATTTCATAAAACAAAGTCAACAGATTTCTCTAGAATAGCACAAAAATCAAGTCAGAATCCAATGTGCATCTCTGTCTAGATTTTCTTGTGATATGAATGAAATAGCAACATTTTTAATAAAGCCTTTATAACAATAAAGTGAATTCTTGTAGGCTAGACTGCTTAAGACAGAAGTATGTACAAATTCTTTGTACGTACTTTCTTACTGAAACTATAAAGTAATGCATTCAACAGATATCAAAGCCACATACCTCAACAAGCAGTGCAAGTTCCTGTAAGTTGAAGATCTTATGCAGCAACATTTTGGTTATTAAGAGTGAAAGTTTCACAATTTGGTCTTTAATCTAAACATATTCCAGGTCAATGTTGTATGAGAGAAGAAAGCTGACAGAAGTGCAGTCGGCTGCTTGGAAAGTGTACGTGTTTTTGGTCTACTACCAAAGGGAAATGTATCTCTGGTGTGACTAACAAACACAGTTGTTGGCATTCTCAAGTGAACAGGGAAGGTCTGATTTACATTTTCTTCCTTGAAGAAGATCTCTTTCAATAAAAGTCATGCTGAGATGGCAGAGCAGTATGAAGAATTTGGTCCTGCTGTAGTTTGCTCTCACTGGAGTGAGAATAGATGGGTTCATGCTGTAGGCTACTTCATCTTGTGCTGGGCAACAGGTATTCAGCCTTCGGTAGCTCTTCCCCGATCTCCCTAGCAGTGTTGCTTATCAGAAGATTGATTTGTCTACAGGCATATTTAAAATTCAATAACATATTGTGAGAATTTAAAAAATGTTATTTGCACATTATTTGTCAACATGTCCAGTTGATTCACAACATATTACTCTCATGTAGCACATGATAAGACAGCAACATGATAGGATTGATAGAACTCATCTTGACCAGGCATGAAAGGACAAGTCTCAAAGATATTTCTCCCCTCCTCATTTACTGCTTAAATTGTTGTCTCTTTGTGACTGGAGGAAAGGGGTCTGACTTTAGATAGACGTAAAAGGGAAGAAAAGCAGGATCGTAAATCTGATAAGTGATTTGATCATCTTTTAGGAAAAATCATCTTGGTTTTGTTTTGATATGTGATGACAGTGCATCCATTAAAAGATGGCTTAACATACTCTTAGCAGTATATAACTATCATCTGGTGTATGTTATGCATTTCATCATTAAAATTGCTCAGTTTCGGTATTCAGAAAGCTAGTTTGAAGTTGGATAGCTGTTCTTCTCTACCCAATCACTCTTTCCCTGTTGTCTAGGGAAGAAATGAATGCAGCTTGGTTACCTCATTAACAATAATTACATTGAAATATTTTAAAATCCTCTATAATATAGAATTCAAATAGACTTTGTGAAAATAAACTTAGATAAATAATGCACTAAAAAATCCTGGAGCTTTCTCCTGATTTTGCGTACAGTTTGTTGATTCTGTTTTTAATCCAGAGAAATCTGCTTCTTGTTGACACACATTATTTAATAACTGGTTGTAGTTCTTTTAGAATGACTATAATTAAGTAGTCTGCATGATTACTCTTTATTATTTGATTTCTGTGTAGAGTTGCATGTACTTTTAGTGTCCATCATAAAAAATGAGCTGTGAATTGCTGGATAAAATGATTCTACAGACATAGAATGACTTTTTCAGAATTGATGATTACCTTTCCTGTTTCTTACAATTCTTTTTACATGCAACTTATTAGCACCAGCTTCATTTTAATAACAAATTCAGAGGAGAAAGGGTTTATGCTCAGAGATTTGAAGTTAAATGCAAATTTTAATCCTTTCTTGGATTGCCAGTGTGGAACCATCATCAGGAAATTGAAACTGATATTTTGTTTGGTACTGACTTGAACTGCTTAAGCAGAAAGAAAAAATATTATTTTATAATTGAAACAAAAGAAATCTGAAATTTTTAGCACCATCTTACTTATGAGATGGAGAGGTATATATTCATAACAATTTTCAAGACTCCATTTCTGAATTTTACATTAACCTTTTATTTTTTCAATGATCGGTAGAAGTTCCTTATGTAGATAATCATTTTCCTCCTATTAGAAAAATGATCCTGCACCGAGTAGTAAAACAGTTGTGTCAGTTTTAAGGCCAGTTGTACAACACAAACAAAGGCGGAATGGTCATTATACAAATAAACATGAACTAACTATAACACGAAAATGAGGAAATAGCTTTCATAAAAAAATACTGGCTTAAGAGTAGAGACATCCACTTTGACTTTTTTCTTCAGAGCAATAATGTGTTTTTGAAGTGAATCCCCTGATTATTTCCACTTCTGATGTGTTTTTTTGCATTTGTCAAATAGTTTTGATATACATGGTCTGGATTCTTTCTGGAGGAAATGTATCTGCCAGCTTGGGAATAAAACTCCCCAATGGTATGCATTGTACATATAGAGGTTACTAAGCTATCTTATTTGAATAGTAGTATGTCTGTTGCCCTGAATTGTCTGTTAGGTAGACATAGCCTTTGAAAATGTAATTAGAAAATATGTATGAATATATGTATGTTACATGATAATCTTTGCCAGATGCACAAGTACTCCTTCATATTTTTCAAGTATATATATAAAATACTTCATATAAATAATATACTTCTGTCTTGTTGTTAGTCACCTGTATTAGCTAAAATTTGATCGATTGGTTGCTAGGAGGAGAATTATTAGTGATGAGGGCTGGCTGACTGGTTTTGTTTAAAGGGGGTCTAAGTTCTTTAGTCATTAGTTTAATAATTCACAGTTGTAGAGTTGAAAGTCGGTCAGTGATTCAGCGGTTATTGGAGGATGGTAGAAGAGTGGGGAATAGTATGGAGATGGTAATTAGTGGGATTCCTAATAATTGTGGGCTAGAAAATTGATCGAAGAAGATTAGGTCCATGGTCAGTGTCATGGTATGGATTCAGTAGTGGATTTAGTTTGACTTGATGAGGGGTTAGAAAGGTAAATGGATGAGGATTTTGGTTGTATGATTAATAAGAAGATTAGTCATGATGAGAATATAATAAAAAATCATGGACTAGGGTTTAGTTGGGGCATATCATTTAGGAGGGAGCGGTGCCTCTTCTTCTAACTTAAAAGGCCAGCGCTGTAGCATAACTTCTTAATGATGAGGATGAGAGATGATCAGCTTTTGAAGGGTAGGAGAGCGGTTGACTCAACTACGATTGTTATGTAGCTGTGGTTGGCCCCACAGATTTCTGATCACTGACCATAGAAGATTCCTGGGCGGGTTTTGACGAATGAGATTTGGTTAAGTCATCCTGGAACAGCATCTGTTTTTACTCCTAAGGTGGGCACCGCTCATGAGTGTAGGACATCTCCAGCAGTAATGATTACTGAGTTGGGGGATTCTATGGGAAGTACAACACGATTGTCTACTTCTAAAAGTCGGAAGTGGCATGTGGATATTTCTGGTGTAGGAATTATGCAGGAGTCAAAGGAAAGATCTTTGAAATCTATATATTCATGGATCAGTATCAACTGATTCTCGATTGCTTTCAAAGTTAGGTCTGGTTCATCGATTTCATGTAAAGGATCTGGAGTGATGGGAGGCTAATAAAATTAATACGATAGCAGGTAGGATTGTTCAGATAAATACAACTTCTTGGGCATCAACTGTGTAGGAGGGTAATTTTTCTGTAAGTATCAGTGTTAGTAGATAAAGAACTAAGCTGCAGATAGCTAGTGCAACTATGAGGGTGTGATCATGGAATTCGACTAGTTCTTCTGTGATAGAGGATGTGATCTTGGAATCCGAATTGGGAGGGGTTGGCCACATAAGATGAAGATGTACGGGGGTTTATCCTGTGATTTAGGCTTGACAAGGCTATGTAATGAGTTTACTAACTTCTCATAAGAAAGAAGCATAAGTAGTTAGTGCAGTTGGCTTGAAATCAGCATGAGGAGATTTGATTCCTTCCTTTCTTGTACTTTGAACGTAAGCTGGTTCTTCAAAGGTGTGGTGTGGGGGTGGGCAGTCATGGGTTCATTCAATGTTAGTAGATATTAATTCGGGTTGTAGGACTTTTCATTTAGAGGAGAATGTTTCTCAGATGATGAATGTAATTATAATGATGGCAGTTATAGAGATTAAAGTTCCAATAGAGGATATAGTGCTTCATAGAGTATAGGCATCTGGATAGTCAGAATATCATCATGGTATTCCGGCTAAGCCCAGGAAGTGTTGCGGAAAAAAAGTGAGGTTAACCTCTGTGAATATAACCCCAAAATGGGCTTTTGCTCAAGTTTGGTGGAGGGTGTATCCGGTGAAGAGAGGGAATCAGGGTTTGGTAATGTGATAGGGCTGGAGGTTTTATGTTAACAGCAGTAAAGTTGATTGCCCCCAGGATAGATGATACGCCTGCCAATTGGAGAGAGCAGATAGCCAGGTCTACGGAGGCACCTGCATGGGGTAGATTTCCAGCTAATGGTGGGTAGACTGTCCATCCCATTCTGACTCCGGCTTCAATGGTGCAGGATGCTAGTAGGAGCAGGAAAGGGGTGGGTAGGAGTCAAAAGCTTAGCATTTGTGGGAAGGCTATATCTGGGGCCCCAATTATAAGGAGGACTAGTCAGTTTCCGAATCCTCTGATTATTACGGGTATGACTATGAAGAAAATTATGACAAAAGCGTGGGCTGTTACAATGACATTGTAGATTTGGTCGTTGTCTAGTAAGGTGCCAGGCTGATCCAGTTCAGCACGGATGAGTAGGCTTAGGGTTGTACATACCATGCCTACCCATGCACTGAAGGTAAGGTATAATGTGCCAATGTCTTTGTGGTTGGTTGAGATTAGTCATCGAGTCATGAAGGTCACAGGTAAGATGGCTAAGAGATTAAGCATTAGGCTGTAGTCCTTTTTACAGAAGTTCAATCCCTCTTCTTATTGGCTCTGTAGTGAAGTTCATGTTGAGTTGCAAACTCATCCATGTGCATT
Source organism: Crypturellus tataupa (assembly GCA_034781795.1). Taxonomy (NCBI): domain Eukaryota; kingdom Metazoa; phylum Chordata; class Aves; order Tinamiformes; family Tinamidae; genus Crypturellus; species Crypturellus tataupa. The sequence continues at coordinate 262,724 of JAWLRI010000396.1, forward strand.
AGGCATGCACCAGAGTCTGATAGACTTTCCAGAAAAGTGAAATGCTTCCCTATCTTACCAGTTTCATCTTGCATAAACACCCAAATCCACCAAAGTCATCAACTTTCTGTTGTATTCTCTAGGTACTGAATCAGACCTCTAATATTTTCAAGAGTATTATATAAGTATATTATTTTGTACTGAGAACAAAAGATGTATCTTGATATGCTATGGTTATATGTCTAGTAAAAATTATTTGCAAGTTCAGCATAAAACCTCTGACTTAATTAATTCTATAACAATAACATTCAACTGCATTATTATTCTATCCATGTAAAGGTTACAAGTTTAGATCTGTTTTTCCTGCTAAGAAAGTTAGAAGTTATAAATGCAGTAGCAGAATTTTGTGAGCTGAGTTGATTGTGTAAAAGGAAGTAGTTTCCTGCAACAGTTTGTATTGTTTCATGGGTGAATTTAACTAATTAAAGGCTAATATCTTGAAATGTACTCAGTTATTCTACTAAGCACTCTGTATTTATAAAGACTTTAGAGTGAAAGCTTTTGTTAATTGATTCATTGCAACCATTGTAGCATGCAGCTACCAAGAGATGATTTAGAAAAGGATAATTTTTTTTTTCAGTCAAAGCCCTCCCTGAAGTTATGTGATTTGCTTTGAGAAATAAATGTGGTTCTGGGCACTAATGGGTTTGGTCTTGAAGAGTAATGCATGTTCAGTGGTTGATAAATTAAACCACCGCCTAGTAAATATATCTTGTTTACTTACAGGCTTCCAAATAAGCACAGGTTTTGGGGAAGAACTTGACAGAACCTCCTGAGTGACAAGGCTCAGGATTAAGGGATCAGTTAAGACACAGAAGGCCAAACTGTGTTCCTGATTACTTCTATGGGTACATGCAAAGGCCTTTCTGCACATTTTTTTGGGGGGCGGGGAGGAGGGGGACAGGTACAAATGTGTCAGACACATTCAAGCAGATTCTGCACTAAAAGCTGTTAAAAGCTGTGATACTGTGGATTTAAAATTAGGTCTTAAGCCTGAGATGAAGTCTGTTGATATTTGATTCTTCGGAAGTTTCTGTTTCTGTTCTTGGTGTGTGAAATGTATACATCTGGTCAAGACTAAAATTTTAAATATTTATAATTTAATATTAATATTAGCCTTCTTTCCTACAGTACTGTTTTCACTCCTAATTTTAAGTACAGCTTGAACGACAAAATACAGTGAAAGAGAACAAAAATGAAACCCAAGTCTCTCTGACATTTAATTCTTGTCTAAGCATAAAAGAAATGTGCATACTTGTTTTTTTAGATATATTAATATGCACACACACAGACATCACAGACTCCCAGAATGGTTGAGGTTGGAAGGAATCTCTGAATATCATCTAGTCCAACCTGCTATGCCAGGGTCATCTAGAACACGTTGTCCAGCAACCTGTCCAGATGATTTTTGAACATCTCCAAGGATGGAGACTACTCAACCCCTTCACAGCTTGCTGCAATACTCAGTCTCACAGTACAGAAGTTTTCTCTTGTGTTCAGACTTTTCTGTATTTCAGTTAATGCCCGTTGACTCTTGTCTTGTCAATGGGCACCACTGACAAGAGTCTGGTCCCAGCCTCTTGATACATTCCCTTCAAATATTTAAACACATTGATAAGATTCCCCCCTCACTCACTCTTGACTTCTCCAGGCTGAACAGGCCCAGGTCTCTCAGCCTTTCAATGTATAAGAGATGCTCCAATCTCTTCAGCATCTTCATAGCCCTTCGTGGAACTTGCTTCAGTAGCTCCATGTCTGCCTTGTACTGGGAAGTTCAGAACTGAACACAGAACTCGAGATGTGGCCTCACCTGCGCTGAGGCATAGAGGGGGAGGATGATTTATTTCCCTCAGCCTACTGGCAGTACACTGATTAATGCAATTCAGAACACCATTGGACTTCTTGACCACAAGGGCACATTTGTGGTCGATTTGTTCACCAGGACTCCCAGGTCCTTCTCTGCAGAACTGCTTTACAGTAGATCAATCCTCAACTTGTACTGGTGCTTGGAGTTATTTCTTCCCAGGTGCAGGACCTTGCACTTGCCTTTCTTGAACTCTGTACCCACCCGTCCAGCATCTCCAGGTCCCTCTGAATGGCAGTATAGCCCAGTTTTGTACCATCAGCAAACTTGATGAGGGTGCACTCTGTCCTTTCATCCAGGTATATGCATCAATATATGTGCATATTTTGTCCACTTTTTTTTTTCTAACTCCTGCAGGTACAACTACCATATGACAACTGAGGAAGAAATGCTCGTGTTTCATTCTTCATTATGCTCAGAAAGGCATGAGCCTAGGAGAGTTACAGAATGTGGATGTACAAAATAAAACAAGCAGTAGATTATGTCCTCACTTGGTTTTCACGTTATTTTTACTTCAAATTCTGAAATGTTTATTCCAGACTTACACCTGTGAGTAAAGTCAAGTACCTAAACTTTGCTATTAGTGCAGTCTGTTGCTTCATCTGTATTTGGTTATTTTATTTCCAGAGAATGTGAGAAAACTGTATGACCCTGACAGTTTTTTTTTTTTTTTTTTTTTTTTACGGAAGTAGATGACGATAGGTTTAATAAGAACAAAATGGAACAAAATCCCTGAATGGCTGAATGCTGTCATTTATTAAGGGGCTATTTAAAAACTAAGCTTTAGTTCTGACCTCATGGTACATTTCTATGACCCTTAAGCAGTGCAATCTCAAAGCTAAAACTCCACAGTTTCAAAATAACAGTTGATATAAGAAGTGGTCTGGCTTTCAGGAAGGAGCTTGAAGAATCCTGGGAATGAGGGAAAAACAATTCTCAACTGCAGTTTGTATTGCAGGGCTTTCCAGTCCCACATACTTCAAGGTGAGAAGAGGTAACAGAGAGATTTATGTATTCCACTCCCAGTTTCCTGCTAAGACAGGGTTTCATTATTGCACTTTGAGGAGGTGGAGAGACAAGATGAAAATGGAAATAGGAAAGGAGTGAAGAGAAAAGGCAAGCTGAGATGTTAGTTTTCAAGTGATCAGTGTGGATTGAGAAATATAATTTTAATGCCTAGCTCTGGCAGTGGCTTTCTTGCCACCTTTCCCTTCAGTTCAAGTCATGTAAAATCAATTAATGAATATATAGCAAAAGAATTTTCCTGGAAGGAAATAATGCTGTAGAAAGGAACATCACTAGTGATAAAGACTAAAGATCTGAACAGGCTGAACAGAGAAAAGTAAGACTAAGATGTGAAAGTGATGATACAAAAACAGGAAATTGAATACCCTTGATTAAAAAAAAAGTGAAATATTTTTATTTAAAATGGCATTTCTCAAACAATATTCTTTCTTTATTTATTTACTTATTTTGGTGTATGAAGCCTATGAGGACCAATGCAATGAAAGAGCAAGACAAGAGGGTAGTTAGTCAGGAAGGGAAGGATGCACAAACTGTCCATCATTGTTTGAGTAGAGGATAGAGGCATAACTTTCATATCTTTTATCTTCCTACTTAGTTTTGTCTTTAGATATCCTCTTACTTGTAACCTGTAAAATTCAAATAATAATAGAGAATTTTTGTCTTAAGGTGCATTATCTTCCACTTGATAAGTGTCTAACACCATATTTTCATCCACAAAAAATGTCTTGGTTGATCTCATGAAGAAATATAAGTTGGGAAAAATCATCTCCAACAGGTTGCTGACACTAACATAAAGGATGCATCAATGTAATGCTGGCTTAAAAGTCTCTGGACTTCTGGACGAATGTATAGCAAAAGTCAATGACTGTGCAAAATATTAATGCCAAGTCTTAATGCTTAATAGTATGATGGAAATTAATTTTACTGTGCTTGAAATGATGGTTATCTAGATAAGCTGACTGGTATATGGGGTCTGCTTAGTCTTGAAATGGTTCCCTATCTTAAAACTCTTTACAGAATAAATTCCAATCTTACACTTGTGATGGCTTACCATGTAACTAATTGATGGATAATTAACCAACACAAAATCTGAATCAGGCCATTTCTGTGATTTTTTGCTTGATTGATAGATACCCTTATTTTCTTGGTGTGATGAAGATGACAGTCTTATTTAGGAGTTTTCCGTTCTTCTTTTTCTTTTTTTCTACATGGAAGCATTTCGGATTTGACAGTGTTAAATTTATTTTTATATCAGACCAGAATTCCTTTTTTATTTTATTTATTTATTTATTTATTTATTTTGCTTCTTCACATAGGCCTAAATGTTAAGTATTTTTCTCTTCTTGCAATCTCTTGCTGCTAATGGATCTATTCTAGCACCATCATGTAGCTGTTTGGAGTACAACCTATTCTGTCTGTCATGGCACTAGGCAGCAAGTTTGCAGATGATTCCAAACTTGGTGGAGTGGCCGACACTCCCAAGGGCTGTGCTGCCATTCAGAAGGACCTACACAGGTTGGAAAGTTGGGCAGAGATGAGGTTCAACAAAGACAAGTGCAGGGTCCTTCATCTGGGAAGGAAGAGCCCCAGGAACCAGTACAGATTAGGGCTTGACCTACTGGAAAGCAGCTCCACAGAGAGGGATTTGGGAGTCCTGGTTGACAATAAGTTAACCATGAGGCTGCAGTGTGTGCCCTTGTGGCCAAGACGACCAATGGGATCCTGGCTGCATCAGGAGGAGTGTTGCCAGCAGGTTGAGGGAGGGGATCCTGCCCCTCTGCACAGCTCTGGTGAGGCTGCACCTGGGGTATTATGTGCAGTTCTGGGCTCCTCAGTACAAGAGGGACACTGGGCTTCTAGAGAGGGTCCAGCATAGAGTGACAAAGATGATTAAGGGACTGGAGCATCTATCATATGAGGAAAGACTAAATGGGCGGGGCCTGTTTAGCCTAGAGAAGAGAAGCCTGAGAGGAGATCTGATCAACATGTATAAATACCTGAGGAGTGAAAGTAGTAGGGAGGATGGGGCCAAACTCTTCTTGGTGGTGGCCAGTGACAGGACAAGGGGTACTGGGTAGAAGTTGAAACACAGGAAGTTCCACCTCCATGTGAGGAGGAGCGTCTTGACTGTGAGGGTGACAGAGCACTGGACCAGGCTGTTCAGAGAGGTTGTGGAGTCTCTTTCTTTGGAGATACTTAAAACCACCTGGATGCCACCCTGTCATGTGCTCTAGGTGTCCGTGCTTGAGCTGGGGGGTTGCACTAGATGATCTCTAGAGCTCCCTTCCAACCTCATTCCAACCCATTCTGTGGGATTTGTACTAGTATGCAGTTTCAATGCTATTGTATGAAATAAGACTTCTTACAGAGTTACTAATAAAAAATACATTTGAAGGCTGCAGAAGATTTATATCTGAGATAGATAACTAACATTTGCACTGCATGATCTAGTCTTTTTGGAAGTCCTTTCTTCTGGTACTACAATTTGGTAAACCTTTCTATGTGATTACAGCATTACAGCATGATGAACATGGGTTTCAATGTCTAGCGAGTTTAGTCAAACAGTTCTACACAACTTAATTTAAATCATCTTGACTTGTCAGATTTTACAGTTGTTTCTCAATGTTGCTTTTAGAACACTTTTTTTCCCTCTTTGCTTATGCAACGGATGTTGAGGTCTGTATTTTTATATTAGTAGTCTTTAGCATCTGTGCTTGCAAAGTATTGGAGCTGACATATGCCATACCAAAAGGAGAGATCTGGGCTGAAATAGTAAAATTTAGTGGTAACTATAGTTGTGCAGTCCATGTACTGGGAAAAAATATTCTGGAAGAATAATCTTGTTTTAATTTCCACTTTTTTTATTTGTTTCTTGGTAGATTTATTTTATTTTATTTTATTCATTTATTAAATCTCATTTATTAATGAAATGTTAGCAGTTACAGTTTAAAGATATAAACCTACTGTGTGTACCTTTACTATCTGTACACACTCCATATGAATCGAGCATGCACATAATTGTTTCAATATGAAATTGAATATGGAACAAATGATGCATGCACAAATGCAAGTCTCTGCATTAGGTCTTTGTCTCCTTGTGTTAATACAATTATTACTAAGAAATCAATTTGTCTGCAAATGCACGGAGTTGGCTTTTAGCAAAGTTTTTAAGA
>JAWLRI010000396.1:270521-307216 GCA_034781795.1 Crypturellus tataupa
ATTGAAGCTTAATTGACGCAAATCCATATGTAAACATCTATAAATATGTCAGAGTTTTTAAGCCCAAGGAGCCATGTTTGAAGCACAGAACTACCTCAGTTTCAGCCCCCCATGGTTTAACAGTCTCTTATTGTCCTATTGTCCTAAAAACCTATTGAGGTTTTTAGGAACTCAGTTTTTATCTTTCATCTGTGCCTCTTTTCAATGAGGTATTTATGCAGACTTATTCCAAGAAGAACATCAAATAAATGTCACTGAGCCATCTTCTCAGGTTTTTTTCAAAACTCGTATTTCAGAAATTCTAATATTAAAATAGGAGAGTATTTACCATGGAATGTTTGTCATGAAATTTGTCATGGAATGAGCTAATGCTCATTCTATGAGTAATTATAATCTTACTATTCTTCCTGGACATGTTTACAGTGTATGGAGGCATTTGCATCAGGGAGCAGTGTATTCTTCTTTATACCTAGAGGGCATTTGAGACTCTATTTGAACACCTGTATGCTGTAATGGCAGCCTGGGTTCAGGTTTCCTGCAAATCTCATCTGCCTTTGCAAAATGTATTGCTGAGATCCCTCTACTGAAAATCCTGTACTTTTCTGTGACCTGGTCACAAGATGTTGCAGCATGAGAAATAAAGGGGATACTGATGGTTCTTTTATTGGTGGAGTGAGCTCAGGTCTGTGCAAAGGCTTTTGTACACCTTTGTACATTTCCAAAGGCAGTCTACTGCTTCCAGTTCATGCACAGTCATGGACCTGTGGATGGTTGGTGAGTTTAGATTAAGCTGTGCACGCAGATGAATATCAGTGTTTGCTAGGCAGCAATACGATGTTCACGCATTCAATGGCTATAGTGTGTAATAAGTTATCAGTGAATCATGCATGATGTTTTATAGATCATAAAAGTGAGGGGAAAATAATGTGAAAATAGAACTTCACAGCTGACTTTCAAACTTCTGATGTACTTCAAAGTTTGGAAGAAAAATTATGGTGTTGTTTCATTTTTTGAAAAGTTGTTTCTTGGCTTTTTTTAAATTCATGAAAAAGGAGGTTGAAAATGGAAACAGGTGTTATGAAGCAAATTCTAGTTTATTCAGCTCTTTACTCCCACAATATACAGCAGAAAGAACTTTGTGAAAATACTAAGTATATGAATAGTAAGTACAAGATCTCAGGGGCACAGAAAATACATTTCTCTTTTAAAGAGGAACTTGACAGGGACACGATAAGGTGTCTTTTTGAAGGGCAGCTTGTCTCATTATTCTATGTCTAGATGAAGACATCTCAGACTAAACTTTACATTAATATGTTTTGCTTGCAGAAACAATTAATAGACCCATGTGAGTTACACTGGGAACACTTGTACTATACTGACAGTTATAAAAAGCTGTTTGAATAAACTTCCTTGCATTAGTTTTTCTGCAAATTAGATACTAGTCTTTACAGTCTTTGTTCTTGTACAACTTCCTGAATTGGGATTTGGACTATTTTAATTGTATGCTGAAAAAAAGTTAAGTAGGGGTAAATATCATTATTTCTGCAACTCTCACTAGTGTGTTAGTTATGCCCAAAATGTACTTAAAAGGAATTTATGTCCTCAAATTTCTCTTTGATTGAAGCTATCAATAAAACCTTAGAAGTTTTCTCATCTTCCTTTTGTTGCTGCTATATGTTTGTAGTATTAAAAACAATGACCTGTCAATTTCTAGATTTGATCTGGAGGTCTTATCAATCCATTTTCTGATTTGTTTTTTTTTCTGTGGGGAGATCTCACATTCATCTCTAGCCATGTTAGACTAAGAGCTTAACTCAACCTGGATTTTTTTTTTTAGTCTTTTTGGTAAATTAAAAGAACCCTTCTACCAATGTGGAACTGCAAGTATAAGTCTCAAAAATTATGTAAATCTTACTGGGGAAAGAAGATTTTTGTCTGCATTATGAATATAGACGTGACAGCTTTATTATAATTATGATGTGTTTAGATATCATTTTTTTGATGAAGAGAATATTCTGGTGGTACTTTATTTTCTATCTTTTCTATCCTTTCAGCTCTTATCTTCCAGTACTGGTCTCCATTGGCAATATAGCTCCATCTTTTCAAAAGTAAAAATCTTTTAATCACATGATGCTGGAATTTCATTTGCTTGATTTTGGTAAACGTCTTCCAATCTATCACCTGCATGAAGGCATTACCTCCAGTATATTACTAGAAACAAAGATATCAGGCAAATATTGGCTGTCTCCACAGCTGATTAGGCTTTAGAGTTGTTCTATGCCATGTGACCTCCTTGGCCTTCAGAATGTCAGTCTTGAATTACTTTTGGATTCTCACACTAAAGAATGAGATGCTCTGTTAGAAAAAAAAAAAAGTTTCAAATGAGATAAGAGTGAGGAGAATCTCAGCATCAGCACCTAGGCGTGTGCATGCACTCTGCTGGCTGTTGTGTAAATGAGTCTTATCCTCTGGGGGTCTTGATATTTTTTAATTAACTGCTGTTCTATTTTTCTCTTCTTCGTGTTTCCTGCATGCATTTTCAATACTGGACAGCTATCTCTGTGCTTATTCAACCAGCTGGCAACGGCACATATGTAGCTCTGTAAGAGGAAGTGCTGCCTAACTTATCAAGATAGGGTTCCACAGTACAATTGTTTTGGCCCTCGATGCTTTCACTGGATGTGAGTAAGAACTTTTGATTTAGCACTGGAGAGAGTATTTGTGTCATCCTTGTGTTTCTTGCCTAGTGTAGTGGATGGAATACGTTTATGGGAGATACTATGCCGAGCATAGAGCCAAATTTGTGAAGCTCATCCTCCTAAAATATAAAAACTAAGGCTATTGCTAGTCTACTTCATTCATACTTCAAGAATAACAAGAAGGGAAACTAATATAATAATGTGGTATTTGGACCATATTTCTGTAGTGGGATAATTCTCCTGTCTTGTTTACCTTGTGAAAATGTAGAAAATACGAAGGAAATAAATCTGAAAGCATACTGCTGTTAAAGGAAAGTGTAACCTGCCAGAACGGATCCTCTGTAGTTACTGTAGCTAAATATCCATCACTGATGGTAGTTCAACTGAAGCTAACTATGTCATAAGCTACTCAGTCATGCAGGTCCCTAATCATTTATCAAGGTTTAGATCTTGCAAAGATCTTTCCCTTGTTTCTGTATCTGGGTGCTTGCTTTATAGGCAGATGCACTATTGATGCATATGTTGATCTATGCCCCAAAACCTTTTTGATGTTGAAGGAATAAATGAAACCTCGATGTAGCGGAAGTCAGTAGCGGAAGTCTTACTGGACCATGTGAAAAAACAAATGAACAAACAACAACAACAGCAACAGCAGCTGTGGAGCAATGCAATTTGAGAATATTACTTTAATGCTCTAAAAGAATATTTGTGTTTTTAAATATTTGTACAGCCTTTTTTATAGGCTTATGTAAAAACAAATAATTTTACTTGCCCTCAACATCTCAGACCCTTTTTCCGAATGTTACCATTTGTAATATTGCCTGTAAAATAAGCATTTAAAGTATTTATCCACACTCACAGGACAACTTTCCTATAGAAAGAAATATAAATCTGTGATTGAAATGCATTTAGACGTTACACAATTTATCCTCTGATTCTTCAGTTTTATAACCCATCTTTCCATGACACTGTTTCATAGTTTCTTTCACCATTTCAGTAGCTCAGATATAAGCATGTTTTCTCTGGAATTTCAGACTCGGGTTCCCTCATCTCAGCCCTCCTGGGATGAGGAGTTTGCTTTTATTTTGTCTATTGAGGTTTATTTTGTCTATTGATTGTATCACGCAGCTTCTTCCCCCACACACTATGTGTACGGACAAGATTGGAAGGCTATCAAGGAAAGGTGTCATTACAAGATTGGCTAGTCTGGAGCAGCTACAGAAGTCATATTTCAAATTTATTCTTACAAGATTTATTTGAAGCATATTTAGTTGTACTGTGATGCTAATTCACACATGTGTCTTGACCGCAGAATGATTAATGTCTACTTCGTTGGCAAGACAGCATGAAAAATTTAATTTGCATAATTGAAAGATAAAAAGTTTCTTCAGCTTGTGGGCACAGTGCATGGAGAAGCTCTTTGGACAGAGAAGATGGGAGGACAAGAGCTGCTCAGGTTTTTCTGGTTGTGATTATCTGTACTGTAAGTGGCAGACCATGGGCAGAAGTGGGTGACACATGAAAATTACAATAATACTTGCTATCAGCTTCATATGCAATGTTTTAAGACTATCAAAATGTAGGGTACTTCTGTAAATGCTTCCTTTCATAGCCAAAAAAGGAAACATTTTATTTTTTTCTTTGAATAATGTTTACCAGTGAATAGATATGACAGGAAAACATGCTATTTATGAGAGGTAGAAAAAACACCTCCTTTCATTAAAGTATTGTGGTTCTTTTTTTAATTTTTTTGTTTGTTTGTTTTTCTGTTTTTTTCTTAGAAGGCGGTATTCCTCATACTGGACTGAAAATTCCCATTTTAGAGTCTAGTTGAAGTTACCTATATCTTATTGCCTACAGTCAGTGTAACATTGTGCCAGGTAACTACATAACTGCTTACACTGCCATGCCATAACCAAGAGCTGAATCATGAATTTCTTGGGAGAAATTCTTTACTACTGGAGTTTTTTTTTTTTTTTTAATTGTCTTTCAGTAATAATTTTGTTATGGTAATTTTAATTTTTTGATTAAAAATTCTTTTTTAAAAAAATCTTACATTTACTTAAATTCTTAAAAATATTTAAAATTTTTATATTACATACATAGTTTATTTTTAGGAAACCTTCATAACAAATATGGTCAGAAATTCACATTTGCAGTATGGACCGTAGCTGTCCTTTGAATTTTTTGAAGAGTATTCTGTCCAGAATTTTGTTTAACCATGTTTGCTCTTCAGAATAAGACTGCTTTAAAAAATGAAAATATATAATTCCTTCCTGCATTTATTCAGTCACTTTAATTCCTTAATTTGCTGATTACTTAGTAGTTTTACAGTTGATAGACATAAAATATCTAGGTAAATTATTATAATCGATACTACCATCAATAATTACTGTAAATTGGTAATGGGCTATATTAAGACCATTTCTCCTTTAGGTTCATTTAACAGGGTGATTAGATCTTCTTGTCAGCAGGAGGTAACAGAGCAAATAAGGCATAACTAATACAGAATACATTGATGGAATTTTTAATTCCATCAATTTTGAAATAAATAAGATAGTTTGCAACTATTCTGTTTTAGCTTAAATTGTATCAGTAATATGAGAGAATTTGGCTGAAGTACATTATTACCTTTCAAGGAAAAAAAAACCAGACAGCATAACTTGTAGTTGCTTTCTACATGATTAGCTTTTTAAATAAGCCCTTAAGAATCCGCTTGAATGTAAAATCAGACTTGGAGAGTATAGTTTGACCATCCATGTCATAGTCAATCTGATATTCTAAAACCAGTTCTTCACTAATTATATCATAAGGGGATTTAAACAAACAAACAAGCAAATAACCCCCCTTAGTCTGTAAATGGAAAGCCACCTTTTAATTCGGCAGACTTTTCTTCTGAATGTCCTTCCAGGTGAACTACTTTGTTGGATCTTAAGATTTTATTCTATTTTCTCAGTGCTTTTAAGAGAGCAAAGGACAGAGAGTTAAAATGTTTGTGTTGTATTTGCAACCTCCTTCTGAAGTATGAGTTATAAGTATTCCAGAGATGAACATTTTATTTTTAAATTAAGTTTCTTGCAAATCAGTGAAATCCTGAATTTTATTCTGAATCAGACTGGAGTTGAAAGCAGGAAAAAGGCATATTTAAATTAAAAATGAAAAAGTCTCCGATTTTTCTGGACTAGACCAAAATCACAACAAAATCCTATTTGAAATGTTGGTGCAAGATACTAGAGAAAAAAAAAAAAATCCCAGGAGCTATAAATTACCTGGTATTAATTATGCCATTTTCCTGCTATTTACAGTCTTTCTGTTCTCACAGTATTGACATTTTAGTCTTCCCATCTCTCTTTTTTTTTTTTTCCTTTTATGAGACTTGTGCCTCTGGAGTTCTTGTTCCACAGATAGGAAACAGGATGGAAAAATCAGTCCCTTCCCAGAATACACCCAGATGGGAACTTGCTACTCATTCAGCTTGTCATGAAAGCTGTTTAGCTTCACAGCTACAGGGTTGTGAAAATGTAAAGCATAAGGAACTCATTTGTCTTATTTATATTAAGGTTCTTTTTTTTTATGAAGTCAGCATTGTCCTGTGGAGCACTCAAATCTTGTAGAGTCAGCATTCCAACATAGGATTCTGCTAACAAAAAGATTTTCGGCTGACTATACCACCCGATTCCACTGAGGTAGAATTATTACTGTAGTGTATTTCATGAACTGTGCGATTTACAAGCAATGAATTTTTAATCCAGCTGCATGGTAATTTTGAGAACTGTGAGAATGTCTTATCTTGAAATCCCTGCCACCTTAACTCCTGCTGTATGCCTATGGAGAGAGACAAATTAGATTTAGTAGTAGCTGGCACGGGAAAATGTGAGAGCAAGAGGAACAAAGTTAGAGAAATTTAGTGATTCAGCTAAACCTTTCCAATGTTCTCATCCATTACTCAGAGGAAGAGAAAAGCACATATGGCATATTGTGCACACAGCTTGATTACACTAATCAGCAGGTTCCTTGGTGAGAATTACACTAATGAAAATATATTTCAAGTGATGTGATCTGGAAACATTACTGTATACTTATACTGGGACAGACAAATTCATTTTCAGCTTCAGGTATGGAAGCAATTTATTGCAACATCAGATATATCTGTAGCCATGCATAAATACCTAAACAGATGAAAAGCCTGATGAAAGTTCCCAAAATGTTGCCTAACATCATTTACTTTCATTCAAAGAGGTGTCTTTCCAGATCTGACACGTCATTATATTCAAAGTGGCTTACCTAGTACACTGCCACAGACAAAATGATCTTTCTAAACACTTTTTTAAGATGTATCTGGAAGTCTGCACAGGTAATACATCTGTCTGTATATATACATATATATATATGTATATATAAAACTTATAGCACCTTAAATGTGCTATATATACATATATATATATATATATTTCTTCTTGAGTATATATATTTATAAGTAATAGTTATGACTTTTTTCCCAGGACCACTCCTGCCTTCATTCATCCACTGCCACCTCCTTTACTCTTTAAAAAAAAAAAAAAAAAAAAAAAAAACCACAGTTACTAAGCTGGCTTACATGTATGTAGGTGAGTGGAGGAGGTGTAGGCTGTCCATGAACTGACCAAGGGAGGCCATGCCACTGTGGACCAAACTGGTGAATCAGCTACTTTCCATAGGTTGACTAGAGGCAGGAGAAAAGCCCAGATTTAGCTTCTCAGTTAATACATTGCTGCTTATTTGTGTAATCATATATATTATATATTCTTGATTCTGTCAGATATTTATTCCTGCTATCACCTTTCCATTTTCCTTCTTCTTCTTTTTTTTCTCCTGAATTGATGCTGGAAAGATTTTTAGTTGTGCTGTGTACATTTACACAGAAAATATAAGCACTCAAGTAGGTCATGTTGTTGCTGCATTGCTGCCCATGGACCACTCCTTATGAGGGACTGTAGTATGCAGATCCTGTCTTTTCCCTAAGTACCTTCATATCTGTTAAAGATAATTTTTAAAAGACCAGTCTGAGATCCCCCATTCCTTTCTGGACACAAATGCTACTACTTTTCCTGTCCATGAGGCAAATGGTAGACTTACTGAAGGGAGAGGTTGCTGCTGGTCTTTCCCTACGTAGCACCCATTTCCCAAATGTTCTGTTTTGTCCATGTCTTTACATGAAAACATATCATGTCATAATGTCATAATGTCATAATTCTTGCTTATAATGAGCTTTCTGTATGCAGGAATGCTTCTGTGATTGCAGGTTTGTGTGCATATATGTGTGTGTGTGTGTGTGTGTGCTTAAAATAGATCATAGCCACTACGTATTTGGGCATCTGCTTCATTTTCTGGAGTAGAATTACGATGTGAAGCTGCAGGTTAGATCCAAAAGAAGCGGGGTGGTGACTTTATTTGTGTAAGACCTGTTGAAGGCTGTGTTGTGTCTTTTCTCTATGTGCAACAAAACAGTAAGAAGAAAACATCTGTTAGCTGCATATGCAGAAAAACTTATAAATACTAAATACTGCTATTATGATTGTTTTCAAAGAACTTCTAACTCTCAACAGAAGCCTCTTTACCACACTCACCCTGATGATATTCTTGGCGAAACAGGAGAATCAGTTTATACACAGAGGTGACAGAGGTTGTCTATATCGCTTAACGCATGCTCAGGCCAAGGTCAAATGATAAGAATGTGCTCTTGAAGCTGTTAACAACTGCTAAAGGTAATCATATTTTGCAGGCAGAGGTTTCTGATCCATTGCCATTAGATCACTCAAATAGACTCTGATGCCAAATAACCAAAATAGAAATTGGATAGCCCTCAGGAACTCTCCAACCTGTTTTCCTCTTAGGGAAGAAATAAGACTTTTTTTTTCTTTCTTTTTTTTTTATTTACTCTGTAGAATGTTTTGTTGCAGATTAACATACAGTGAGAACAAGTGGCATGCAATGGGTACTTGTTTTTACTTCACTGAGCAACACAACTGTCCTGCAGTGCTAAGGTGCAAAGCATATGGCAGTCAACTACTAACTGAAGGAAAACCATTGGTTAATATAGGTATCATTTCCAATATGTTGCACAACTTCCATGATAGGTTTTGACTGAAACAGCAAAGTTTATTCTAAAGCCTGCTTTTTTCACTGTCAGCTTTGCAACGTTTCATCCTCTTTCATTCACTGGCAGTTTCCTTTGGGGGTGCCAATTCCTTAGAGAATCCTGGGGTTAAAAGGTACTATCTTTCCTTTGTATAACTCTCTCTTAAAACTTGATTTAAATTACAAATTTTCACAATTACGAATTTTCTGGTGGACATGTAAGAAATTTACAAAGATACACACAATCTTCACTGTAAATGAACCTGGCCATGAAATCAACCTTAGAGGCAAAGGAGGGTTTAACTGCTTTAGATTTACCCCGTCTTATTTTTGACACTTAATGGAAACATATGACTTAGAAGCCTCTTTACCACACTCACTCTGAGGTTAGTTAGAGGGAGAACTGCCTTGCAGCATTTCAGAAATTAATTAGGCTAAATCAAACTTTGATGGTGGCCATCTAAAATGTAAATGAATATGCTATGGTCCCGATCAACTTTTCATTGTGCAACCAAAATGTTGCTTAAAATTAGCATTGAAATGGAGTGTGTAAGGGATTCCAGCTTCCAATCCATGAAATGCTGTCATGTACATAATCTTAATTTTAGAATTAATATTGATTTTAGGAGCCTGCAATTTTAGGGTCTGATGATTAAGCTAAAACCCACTCAAGTCAGCCTCTATTCACTTTGAATTGATTTTGTTTGTGCTTGCTAAGCTGCAAATTATGTATATCTCTTTTGGAACGTTTGGTCTAACTTTCTAGAACTTCATTATTGAAAGTATGCGTTCATCAATGACTTGGACGAGGAGACAAGTTTAAGGACAATACCAAACTGTGTGGAGTGGCCGACACACTCAAGGGCTGTGCCGCCATTCAGAGGGACCTGAACAGGATGGAGAGTTCGGCAGAGAGGAACCTCATGAGGTTCAACAAAGACAAGTGCAGGGTTCTGCCCCTGGGGAGGAATAACCCCAGGCACCAGTACAGATTAGGGCTTGACCTGTCTGAAAGCAGCTCCACAGAGAGGGATTTGGGAGTCCAGGTTGACAACAAGTTAACCATGAGGCTGCAGTGTGTGCCCTTGTGGCCAAGAAGGCCAGTGGGATCCTGGCTGCATCAGGAGGAGTGTTGTCAACAGGTCGAGGAAGGGGATCCTGCCCCTCTACTCAGCTCTGATGAGGCTGCACCTGGGGTATTATGTGCAGTTCTGGGCTCCTCAGTACAAGAGGGACACTGGGCTTCTAGAGAGGGTCCAGCATAGAGTGACAAAGATGATTAAGGGACTGAAGCATCTATCATATGAAGAAAGACTAAGTGAGCTGGGCCTGTTTAGTCTGGAGAAGCCTGAGAGGAGATCTGATCAATATGTATAAGTACCTGAGGAGTGAATGTAGAGAGGATGGGGCCAAATTCTTCTTGGTGGTAGCCAGTGACAGGACAAGGGGTACTGGGTAGAAGTTGAAACACAGGAAGTTCCATCTCCATATGAGGAAGAACTGCTCTACTGGGAGGGTGACCCGACCCTGGACCAGGGAGGTTATGGAGGCTCCTTCTCTGGAGATCTTCAAAACTCGTCTGGAAGTGACCCTGTCTTACGTGCTCTAGGTGTCTGTGCTCAAGCAGGGGGTTTGAACTAGATGATCTCTAGATGTCCCTTCCTAACTCAACTATTCTGTGATTCTCTGATTCTGTTTCAGGTAAAAATTTCTTGAATATTATCATCAGTTTCAGAGTTTTGTCTTTCATCAAATATTGTTAATTAAAAAAAAAACCCTTTTTTACTTCCATTTGTCATTAGTAAAAGGCACTGCCTTCAATAAAAGCCTTTTTGGTAGATCCACTAATGAATGAAATACTGAGGCAGAAACACTCAAAATTAATAATTCTATTAAAATTTTACACTTATGTATAAAAATTCAATCTATTTTATTTTCAGTATTGATTATCTATGGAAAAATCTGAAGAATGTTGCATTTGTTACTTATATCTACAAAAGTGAACAAAAGTGAGAGAAAAAAAACAAACATGTCTTGCTGAGCAAGGCTGTGAATAGTGTTAAGAAGGCAATTTCAGTTGGGCAGCAGGCATGCTGACAAACCTTACACCTCCATTGAAATAAATAGACAATCCTAATGTGATATTGTCTGGCTTCACTGGATGGAAAAAAATAGTGCAAGTAAAGGATTTGTTATAACTGAGATAGGTGTAAAAATATATATAGCCATAAAAGCTTTTTAAACATCCAGACTTAAAACAACAAGAAAGTATATGGCAATATTTATTAATAACAAAGTTTAAGAATATCCTAATGAAGTTTGTGTGTGTTCTTCATTTTGTGGACTGCAATTTTTTTATTCCCATATTTATTTAATGTTCTACTGCTTTGATGACTCTGTATTATTGATGCTAAACAATATTCTGTATAAAGAGAATATGTGTTTGGGTGATGGTGAGAGCAATCAAGTTAAAACCATGATCTTAATTTTTCTGGAGGAAATGGGACTTGTACAGTAACCTGGAATAATCTTTTGATCTTTTCTCTGGCTTTTCTCATTTGATATCATATATTGGAATGACAGTCTATTGAAAGAAGTGCTGCCTTATAGAAGAGACATTTAGAACGTGATAAAAGGAAGCAGAAAATTTGATTAACTTTTTCTTTTTATGTCTAAAACGTTATTAAAAATAAAAGGAATGCAGCCATGGCCATTTGCATTTACATTTTTTTCCTTCTCTTGAACACCCTGAAGTTGTTCACTGAGCTCCAGGGTGGCTGGTGGGGGAAGTGGGTAATTCCATAATACTTCTCTTTTTTTCTGCCTCTCAGAACTGTTAAGAATAAACTTCATATGTCAAATATATAGTCTGCATTTCATCTGATTTTAGTACAGAACCTGCTAAGGCAAACTGAATGCATTTAGGCATCTTCTGAAGGCAGTTGATTGACAGATCATTTTCCAAGTATCTTGGGAAATCTGTTTGTTGCTTGGAGCTGGGGACTCCCAAAATGAAAACTAATCAGAGAGACGAGACCATTTTTTTTTTTTTTTTCCTGCTTGAAAGAGACACAGCAGTCTGCGTTTCATCACATTAAGTCATTTTGTATCACTACAGTCATATTGTAAGTGTCAATGTCAAGGTCTTGAAGATTTCTTCTAAATTCTAGATTTTTCTAAATAAGAATCTTGATAGCATCATATAGCAAATACTTTTTAGTTTCATATTGCTTATTGCTTATTCAACTTAGATTTATGATCTCTTCCTATAGGTGGGGATGAGACTAGCTTATAATAATTCTTCCTGCCCTTAAAATACAGAAAATAAAAGTTAATTCCTTTATGCTATAGTCATAGATGAGCTAGGGTTGCTGGCTGAATGGAAATAAAGTGTGCTTATCACAGCCAAATATGCTATGGAAGATTTGAGGGGAAATGAGGAATCTGAACAGAAGCTGTGATTCTTTTTTTTTTTTTACTTTGCTAAATATTGAATTTGAATAGTGATTATTGAATTTAGAGACCATCTGTGCTTCTTATGGGCATTCACTAGGATGACTTAGGTTTTCTGCAAACTGCTTTGCTCTGGTTTTCCATTTAAACCGATTACCTCAAAAATATGTCCTTTCTGGAGTCAGTGCAGTGCGCAGAACGTATAGGCAGCCCTGAGTTCTGGAGATACTCTGTCAGACACTTTTGGTGTACTGAAAACTTCTCTAAGATCTGCGGGTTCCATACTGAGTTTGCGAAGGCTTTTAGAGTCCTTTGCTGAAGCTCAGATTCATATCAGCTGTGGGCGTGCATGTCTGCACTCTGTTGGAGGCAGCATGGGCTATTTCCAAATCATTTCAAGACCAAGAGATACAGATTTTTCATAGAAGAACACCCTCCACCAGGTACTCTGTTCCTTTGTTAATCTTTGCACCAGAACCACCTTCTTGTATGTAACATGCCCCTGTCTTGCTACAGTTCTTTGTTTGCTGCAAAACATCATTTGTTATTCCTGGGCATGGGGAAGAGATTGTTCTGTATTTGGAGCTGAAATCACCTCCTCCTCCTTTCTTTCTCTCTTTCTTTCTCTCTTTCTTTTTCTTTCTTCTAGACTATTCTTTCAGACTTTCCTTCTAGGTCATATTTTACTGAACTATTATTCTTATTATTCCCCCTCTTGACCAGCATAAGCTCTTTAGTCTGCCCACACTTTTGATAAAGTGCTATATCTAGCAAAACTCCTGCTAAGACCGCATCAATGCTGAGTAAAACAAAAGAAATAACTTGTTGACTTGGGTTTTGGTTGAGCTTCACTCTCTTTCTTGACTTTTTTTTCTGAAGAAGTGCTATGCTTTTTCCCCCTTTGTTTTTCGTACTCATCTTACCTCATCCTAGGGTAAATCTCCTAGAAAATATATACACTATGTCTTTCCATTTTCATGGACAAGCAACAACCTGGGTGTAGTTACCCTCAGAGTTTTACAGCTATGCTATGTGCTTCTCTCTTACCCAGGAGTCCTTTCACTTTGTTAAAAGACATTTGTTGCTCACTGTAGCCATTGCTCTTTCATATACACAATGCTCTGCCAAGCATGAATACAAAAGGAAAAAGAAGAAAAACAGAAAAGATGAGAGGAAGGACTGTTTTGATATTTTAAAACTATTATTTTTTTATTTATTTTATTTTTTTGATATTTTAAAACTATCATATTTCTATTTTACTTCCTCAGTGGAGAAAGATTATGACACTGGCATACATTTGTAGAAAATTTACTATCTTTTATTGCATTCTCTTAATTATAAAAGAAATGTTTTTAGGTGAATCATTTACTTGCCATTAGAGGTTTTTTTCATATCTTATTATTAGCAAATTCCCTTCTCAGCATTCTCTAGATGTCTTTTTCCGTGTAATGTATGCACCTTGTTGGTGTCATTTTCTTCCAAATGACACGGTAAGTAACAGGTCACTTAATAGTCCTCAAGTTTGCTTCCTAAGCCATCATAGCAAATAAACGTCATGCAAAGTAGCTTATTTGAACCTGGCACGAGATTTCCCAGAACGTTATGCCATCATAAAGTGGGCTATATCACCATGCTTTGTGCTTTTTGTTGATTAAAGTAGTGTTTTTATGCATCTCTAAAGGAAAGAAGACAGTAAACCAGGACAGCCCTAGCTAAACAAATTTTCATACTAGCTTGAATACATGCTTTAACTTTTTTACATATATTCAGAAAATCTTGGTTCGTTTAAGAAAGCGATGGATTGAATATTTTTAATGCAATGATTGAGTAGAAAGTGATTGTTTTAATTTTGTGCTCAGTGATACATTAACTTGCTCATCATCAAGAGATGGAATATTTTGGCCAGTACAGAACAGCGTACAAAATATAAGATAGTAAAAGTAAGAATTTCATTGGCATTACCTTTTGTGTATTTACACATTAATTAAGCACACAGCATCCTGACATCTACTGCATCAACTGAAATTAAGAAATTCTAAATTGAGTTTCCTCAATCTACAACTCGTCGTTGCTTTTGTTGACATAGCTTTCGGCAGAAATCTGTGTGCTGTACTCCAAAACATGCTCATGCAGACAGCAGGCATGTTTTGAAGCTGCATGCTGCTCTGACTCCCTTTGACCTCCAAGGGCAATTGATGTAGGCGTTTTCATAGAACAGGTTTAAAAAGTCTTTGAAAATTGCTTCTCTCTCATTATGTCTCAAATAGATCTAATGTGGCTACATTGCTTACTCTGGTGGCTTTTGACTGTCTTATAAATGAGATGGTTAATGTTTCAGTTGTTGCCACTGAGTTTCAAAATAACGTGAGTTCTTCCACATAGGCTTAAATGAGTGCTCATCTCATTTTCTTGAGTGGATAACCAGGTGGATACTTGTTTTGACACTGGAAGGCTCCACATGAAAAAACAACATCTAGCTCATTGCAGCTGTAGCATGAAAACTGACTCTTAGTTATACCACAAATTCATCAAGGGCGTGATTGGGTCTTATGTATATGTTATGCATGTTATACATCACACACTGACCATATCTTTACCTGGTGAGGTAACAGTCAGTTCAAAAAGTGGTATTAGCTGATACATGATGTATTGGAATACAGAGCAAAATTGCAGTGATTAAGGGAGAAAAAGACAATTACAGCTATATGTCACAGGAACTGGAGAGTGTTAATCATAATGATAGTTCTTTTTCTACCATATTAAACATTTAAACTTTAAATTTAACAAAATAACAAAATATTTAACAAAATATACTTGCATGTTCATATTCTTCCACACTGATTTAAAATTTTCTTCTGTAATACAAATGTGTAAAACTCTCAGGACAGGTTTTAATTTTATTACATAGTCAACAGAATGTAAAGTCATTTTAGGAAGAGTTAAATGGGAAAAAATGTCTTGAAAATTTATTGCAAGGATTTAGTTAGAAGTCAAAACAGACTTAACTAAAAGTACTTTCTCTAATTTCCTTGTAAGGCACTGTTTTTGTCTTCTACTTATCAGTTGTTTGCAATCAGGTCACTTAAGTATATGCTATCATCCCTGTTAAGCTGACAGAGCAGAATACTTAAGGTGATAATTAGAACATTTCTTTTAAGATATGTCTTGCAAAAAAATGAAGCACTGTTGTGCTGATCTGCAGTATTGATTCCTCCTTGGCTTTTTAAAATGATACCATTCTTGTATAGATTTTGTTTAAGAAGAAATACCAGCTTTATTATTATTGCTGTTCTAGTTCATCTGCTGTTTTTGTGTCTTTTGTAGCTAATACTAATCCTCTGAAGCTGGGAACAGCAGTTTCTTAATGTGACATACTGCTGCCAATAAAATAGCACAAACAGTAGGGAGCCTAGATTCATGTTCTCATAGTTTAACAAGGACTTCAAATACTTTCTCTTGAAAGAGATAATTACTATTTTCAGTGTTCTTTTGGATCTTAATTGCTTATTGAAGGGCCTTATTTACCACTGAGACACCTTATAGTATTAGAAGTTAAGTTTATCAAAGATCCTAAATAAGCCAGTCTCAATCCATAAGTCTCTGAACCTCAAAAGAAACACACTGAAATATATTTAAACACTAATAACTGGTTCTTCCATCTTCCTGGTAGATTAGCTAGGAAGTTAGTGTTGTAAGCAGATCTGATGCTGACCAGTATAAGTACCTACTACATTTTAGCCCTGCGTATGCTGACCCAACCAGAAGGTTCCTGTGCAGGTAAATGCCTCTCTTCCAGGTGGATGTGTACCTCATGCTTATATCTATCAAATAAATCTTTTCCTTCTGCCATCTTGCGCAATAGAGTTGCATTCTGGATAAGAGCTTTTTACACTTATAAATATGAGGGTTGCTCTTAGTGAGAGATTTTTTTACATGTATTCAGTCCCGACAAGGCTGAAATCTTGTTTGAGATCTTGTTGTCAAGGTATATGTTCTGTATGCATAAAAGCTGCAACACAAAAAACAGATGCATATCCATATTTATGCAAATTGTAATGATGCATGTGGGATTCAGATTTTAATGTGTTAGATGCATATATTTACATAATAGGAATGAGGTGTGGCTCAGGACACTGTCACTTCTGTAGGCAGAGATTTAAGAAGAGGAAGAAGATTCCTCCCATACTAGCTTTATTGCCTTCTTTGGAGTAGCAGGCACTACAGAAATGCATGAAGAAGACAATTTCTGTATTTCTTAAGCTCCAAATGGTGGGGGATATATGCTTTATTTTTCATATCAGCCTTCACCTGTGGGTTTTCAAGAAATGGTTGAACACTGATTTATTTCCCACATATGACTAATTTTCAAAATATGTTCAAATGCTCATAAGGAATCTCCCATTTTAAACTACTTCTCAGAAATAAGATACATGATATTGCACCCAAGAGCTCAAAAATGATGAATTAGGCTTAATCCACTGGGCCCAAGCTTTGAGAATATTATAGTAGCAAGAGAGAGAAGTTGTTACTGTAGTTTTTTGTAGTTTCTGTAGTATTTACAGGATACTAACCCACTGTACACCTTAAAGTTTTGTTTGGTTGGTTTGGTTTAGGTTTTTTTGACTAATAAATTTATATTCTAAAACATGTTGTAAGAAAAACTGAAATTTTTAGACAGCCTTTTAGGTCTTACAAACAAACAAACCCCAAATATTGGAATAAAATTATGATAACAGACTATATGAAAGGTATAATATTTACAGAAGTTTAGGTGGTCATCTGGATTTTTATTCATTCATTTCCTCTTTGATCTTAAAGTTTTAGTTTTAGTTTGGCTGGATTTAAATCGGTAGCTTTTTTGGAGGGGTCAAAAAAACCACCAACTACCAGTTGTTAATATTTACCTCTCTTCTAAGAACCTTGCACAGTATATTAAAAGAGCAGGAAACTCAAGAAACAGATACAGAGAATCAAAACGTTCATACAATTTTGACAAGAAATGGAACATGTAATTGACTATAGAGTAATTCCTGTTCTACGTTACTAGTAGAAGCTGCCTGGTATGCGCATGCTGTCTTGAATAGTATGTTGCTATAGTGTTTGAAAGCTAAGTCCTTGAGCAAGGTACAAATATAGAGGAGCATTTCTGCCAGTCTAATTCAAAAATTCAATATCAGGGTGAAGTATGGTTTTCCCTCCATTTAGAGAATTTGAGAAAATAAATTTGGAAAAATTCTGGTTCTTAATTTTCCTGTTTTCTGTTAGTTCTTATTACTGGGCAAGCAAGCAGTCCACACAGTACTTTCAAAAGTATTTTATTTTGGTTAAAAAATTACCAAAGGCCATCAAAATTTGCCTATTTCATCTTTCTCTGCATCTGGATCACAACTGTGGAATACAGCCTCATACTAGAAATGTCTATCCTGGACCAGAGTCTTTAAGTCATGTTTCTTAGGCAAGTCTAAATGAGAAACAAAAAGAAATCACAGAAGGTTATTAGGGTCAAGTATATTCATCAATTCCAATACGTAACACTTTAGAAGCTTATTTTACTCAGCTTTGGAACAATTCCTTTGTGATCAGCCAAGAAGGATTGATTTCAGAAACTATCTGAATAAATTTCAGCTTTGTACATAGGAAGTCATGAAATTGTCAGCATTTAACTATTCAAGAGCTTCAAAAAAAAAAAAAAAAAAAACTTTTGAGATACGGATTATATGTGTATGTTTGTAAATATGACATCAACGGATGGGGAAAATGTATAGCATTTCTTCGGTCATAGGTGCAACTCTTTCCAAATCTATATCATCTTTGATTACTTTGGGTATTTTTGTTTTTTGGTGTTTGGTTTGGTTTTTAGGTCACTGGTAGCTGGAGTGATTGCTTGATATTAATTATTTATATTTGATTTGATTAGATGTTCAGCTCTCTGTTTTTGGATTGTAGCCACCTCCTGACTACAAACTAGGAAATACCTGCAAATAACCTGCTGCTAAGCAGTGAGCAGTGCTTTCTAGTATATCACCGATGTTAAGCAAGGACTCTCTAGAAGAAGGGGAAAACTGATAGCGTTTTTGTATGTGGTTATATAACAAGCAGATCTTACAGGAACTCTATCTATCTCACTTGGTTTGGGCACTTACCTTATTTGTGGATCTGTCTGCTTTAGCAGATCACATACAGCCTGATCCAGCTCCTAAAATCCCCTTACCTGACTCATACCCCTGTGAATAGCACCATCTATATGTTTCTCCTGTTGCAATCTTGTACTTTCATGGCAGCATGCAACTACCTGAAACATGCATCCTGTAGACTTATAATAAAACCAGCTTGTTTAGACAGTGTGGGTGTGGATACATTCTCTGTGAATTGTCTGACTTTTGAGAAACTTCTGAGCAGAGTAATTTGTGAAGACAGAAATTTCAGATGCCACATGCCTAGATGGCATTATGTTACATTTTGTTAGGTTGGAAGATGAATATAAATCATTTGTGATAATGAGCTATTTTTAAATGTTGTTTTTTGAACCACAGTGCTGCTATTGATGTGCATGTGCTAGGAAAATGCTTGCAAAGAAGTAGATATTTTGCAGAATGAAACAGGGCACCCCAATATTTTGCAGAATATAGCATCGTATAAATGTGTGAGATTGTTTTAAATAAGAACATTTTGGAACTTTTCCCAGTGTGATGTATTGAATATCTTTTGATCCTCTTATCATGCCAAGTAAGGTGATTTTAAATATGAAAAAGAAAAAAAAAACTCTTAGCAAGCATATACTTTGTAAGCATACTTGTTCAAGTATACTAATGATGTATGTTAGCTTTGCCTATTCATTTCTGCTCACTTAAATCTGTAATTAAAAGAAGAAAAAAAAAATATTACGGGTCAGAATCAGGCCAAGCACTTGACTTAACAGGACGTTATCTAATCTCAGTCTATCCCTGTCATCAACAGGGTTACCATGTGGCCACGAGCAGCCATATATATATATATATATATATTTCCCCTAGTATTTCTTCCCTTGCAGGGAAGAACTCTACTCTAAATCCAACTCCCTTTTCAGATTGTTCTGAAACCACTGCCATTCTCAAGACTTTCTCTGATAACGAGGGTGGTCTGAAGTACCCGTGCCCAGTTTGCAGGGGCGTTTTGGCTGTAGAGATTTGTAATAGAAACGTTAGAATTGGTGTAAATGGAGAATCAATAGGAATGACTGGGTGTGGAAGCAAGAGAAGGAGGGGAGGAAAGATGCTGAGAGTGGCAAGTGCTTATGACACTGCATTACCTGTTTTATCATGAACACAGGACATCAGCATGCAATCTTCCAGGACAGCCTTTCTGAGAAAATACAGAAAAGCCTAAAACAAGGGGCAGCCCTCACCCAGACTAAAAAAATCTCAAGATGTTGAGAACTCATGACAAGAAGACCAAGGTATTGAAGACATAACATACCTTTAGTATGTCCTAAGATTGTTTAGGATATTGAACTAAGTTCTGAAGCCTCACAGAAGTGCAGAGATGCAAAATGTCTTAATCATTAGGTCTAAAATCACCACATGAATAGTTTCCAATTTAAAATAAACTAAGGAGATGTGATGAAGACTTGATTCTTTTGTTCTCCATCTCATCACAAGAAGTTCTGGTTCAACCACCAGGTGCATATGTCTTACTGCCTAAATTCTAGAGAGGCTACTTGCACACAAACATCTAGATAAGTAGGTAGGTGTGACAGGGTGAGTGAGTAGAAGAGGTTTTATTTTAAAATCATTTCCCTCTCTGATTACTTATTGTACTGAACATTACTATGCTGTTGTAGCAGTTGCAAAATGGATTTTCTACACTGCATAAATCAGCTTATTTATGTACTTATTAAAAGGAGGGATCTGTTTTTTTTTTACTCTCTCTTTTAGCCTTTGTCAAGGTAATTGCTTAAAATCAAAGGTAAGCGGGCTAGAAAGGGGGAAGCTATGGTTCATGTCTGCTTGGTTGGTTTTCTTTTCTTCACATTGTAGAAGAAATTCCCCAGGATACCTATGAAAAAGGTGTAGCTCTTGGTTAGCAGAAGATGAATGACTGCAAATGTTTCCAAAGGAGTAAGCCAAGGAATTAATACTTGCATATAGGTCCCTCAAATGGGCAGGGAAAGCACATAGATTAAAAAACAAACAATCAATCAAAAAAACTCCAGGGAAAGAAGCAATAAAATGAATATGGTAAACTGGTTCTTTTAAGGAAGAATGGGGCCGTAGATTTTGAGGCAAGATTTGAAAATGATTTTCAGAAATCCTTCAGGTAAATAGCTATAACATGGATGATTTCCTTGAGGGAATACCGATGGAGATATATATCACCAAATAGAACCCATCCATGAAGCTTGGAGTCTATTTTTGTTGTGTTTCTTTCTTTTTTTTCTTTTTTTCTCCAGAGAGAAACCTGAATAAAATGAGAAGTAATATTTTGTATTCAGGGAAATATGTGTAACACAGCAATAACTCTCTTGTGGGAGAAGGAGAAAAAACATTTTTCCTCATATGAAAATGGTTTTGCTTTCCACATTGTGCATGAAGAAAGTGTGAACTCCTGTTGAGATGCATCAATTCCAGAGAGCACTGTGGAACCTTATGCAGTGTGTGTTGTTAGAAAATGATAGATGAAAGTGGGTCTTAGGAAGATAAACAGTTTATGTGAGTTACATCTGTATCTCCCCATCATACTCATGCACATATGTAACAGAGCTCCAAACATCCTAGAAGACGATGATTAAGAGATATAGCTTAATGTCTTTTTTCTGATTTATTCATGTTCCACCTTTCTGCCTACATATTTCTAATGCAAAGGCACTTATGCAAACTGTAACAAGTAGCTTTTCTTATTTTAACGCTAATCTATTTATAGCTATTTTAAATCACTGTCATGGGCATGTGGAATAGATACTTTCAAAACCCATATAGGGGTTTTAAAATACTTAAACTTGTTAATTTTTGTGAAGTTGAGATTATCTCTACTCTGTAAACACTTAAGAACGCTTGTTTTTTAAAAAAATATTCTTCTGCACTAGAAAAAAGTATATGTGTATATAAAATGAAGCCTATGCTGGAGTGTTATGTTGGGGCTGACCCAGAGGTTGTCATCAACCTGGATGCTAAGTGTATTCCACTGGTGGCGGTAAGAGTGAAGGAAGGCACATGAGGACTGGCATTGAAACAGTTGCATACACAACTAATAGAACCTAATTCCCAGCACTTTCATAATTTGCATATGTGCAGCAAAGCCAGGCTGTGAATGAGCAGCAAATCCAGATTGTTGTTTTTCTTACTATGTGTGCTGTGTTTACTGCAATGTTTTGCTAGTGGATATCTCATGGTGCAGTTTTCTGCCCACTCTGTTTCACCCAACAGCAATGCTTCGTAATTGTAAGCAATATAAATATCACTGCCCCAGAAATGGTGGTTTTCTGTATCTCTCCCAATGCTGTTCTGCACATGGAGAGAGGAAATGAAAGGCACAACAAAAATGAATTCTGCACATCAAAGATCATTCTCCATGCACAAAGCATTAAATGGTAATACATGCTAAATGGGATGGTTGTCTCCTGTTGTATATGCATAAAAGGGATCAAATGTTATCATTATACAAACAGAGAACATGACTGCATTAGGCCTAGCTGACTTAGCGAATTTACTAAAAAAAGAGAAAAATAATTAAAAAAAAGGGTTAAGACAGCTCAGAGGAAGCAAGGTACTTAGTATTTCTGAGTGAGGTCTTCTATATCAAGGAATGTATGCTAGTGCTAGAGACTAAGGGGAACATTCATATTAGGAAAAGTACACAAGAACATCATTAGAATAAATAATGGTCTGCAAATCTTTTAAGTTGCGCAAAGTTAAACTCAGAGTAAATGCTTTCCTGAATATAGATGAAAATAAACATGAGGTTTTGTGCTTTCTTGAACTGAGGTCCAGAGGCATAAAATGTGCATTCATAGTATCAGCAACACTGTGTTGAGAGCTTCGGATTTGCTTTGTTATGTCAGTGTTTTATAAGAAAATATAGTCTGTTTTCATAATAATTAGATTTAGAATTAATGAAAAATTGGTGGTCTGAACCTCTAAATATGTTGTCATGGAGTAAATACTCAAGCAAAATGATGGTGAGTAGAATTAGATGGCTGTTAACGTTGATTAAGGACAGCTATTGTTTTTTATATTGACTTTATGATTTTTATCATACAGTTGATTTACATGTCATTCGTATGAATGGTTATGAGAAACTAGGTTGGCTAGTGTCATTCAGCAATAGCCCTCAGGTAACGCTGTTGTTTTGAATGGATATAGATAAATATGAAACTTAGTTATTTTGCTTAGTTATAAAGCTCCTTGCCTCTAAGCTCATGTGACTTAATGCTCTGAACATCAAAGTTCTTTGCTTTTACAATTCAAGCACTCTCTTCCAGAAGTTGAAAAAAAGCTCTACCCCAAATCTACAATGGATCTCAAGAAAATGCAGTCAGTCAGAAATGTTTAAATGACTTTCCAGTGCCAATAAATAGGAATTTTCTATTTTTTTTCATTTTTCTGATTTTTGGAACAGGCATTACTCCATATAGTTTACTGTATTAGAGAGGAGTATGTGATTCTGAAGTTCAGTGTGTTTTATCAGGCTAGATAACTTCATCTTCATTTGAAATCTTCCATATATCTGACAATTTAGAAATATTGCCAGGGAAATGTTTTTACATTAAGAGAAGAGACTCTTAATAAAGAGTCATCATGCTTTGTCAGATTACTTGCACTAAGAATTTGAATGCTGAAAATGGAGAATATTAGGAGTAAGTAGACAGATGGATAAAGGGCAATAATTTTGCCTTAATGTCATCGTAGTCTTAATAATAGATTTAATTTTTAAATTAAAAAAAAAACTTTAAAAAAGTAAATCAATTTAAATTGATTAAATGCAGCCTCTATGTGGGAAATAGTAATGCTGTACATTAGAATGATAATGGAAATTCTTAAAGCTTTTGCCATTTGTGTTTGCCAATGTCTGTGATAAGAGAGACCTCTGGCTGTCTCACAGATTTGACAGATTCAAAACTTTGTCAGATTAAGCTCTATCTTCCTTCATGAATCACTCTTTTGATCTACATATCTATACCAGAGATTTGTTAGATGCATTTTTAATCTTTTATCCTGAAAGTAGCATCAATGATATTTTAGAATAATTCCTGAAACAGAAGTTCTTAGCCTTTGGGATGTGCACCCACAAAACCCAAATTGTGATTGTTGAGTGGAAATCTATTTTATCTGTACAATCAGAATGACTTCTCAGAAGTCGAGTGTTAGAGGTGCAAAAGGGAGATCTGAAGCAGTTTCATACCTCTTAAACTATTTGAGTGTTTATCAAATTATGTGGCCAACACCCATCAAATGTGTGAACATCTTGCCCTTTCAAATGGCATGGTTGTTTAATCATTCACTCCACAGAGTAACATTTCCTGAAAGTGTTCATGAAATAAGGGAGAACTGAATTGGTCTCCCATTAATTACTATGAAGTGACAAAGGAAGCTACAGAATGGAACAAAAAAAAAAAGATGAAAACTGTAAATATAGTTTAGTGAAATCCTTTGGACACATTTGGTATCCAAAGACAGATGCAGATGAAACATATCTATAGATATGTAGACATATATCTGTCTCTCTATGTGTCTGTATATAAATCTATATTGTAGATATAGATAAATATATCAACTATGGAAGAATCTAGGATTCTTCATGTAAAATGCCCATTCTTGGCATTACCACTTACTTAATCACCAAGTATTCCTTTCATCTGCAGTTTCAATGTGTTGGGGGACTTTGATATGACAGTCTGATCACAATACACAAAAGGATTCAGTAGAGTATGCGTGGAGGTAGTGATACAACCGTGATAAAAATATTTTGTCTAGTTTAGATACCAAGTTCAGAGGGGTGCATTCAGTAGTTAAAAATAATTTATTGGAATAAGTCCAAGACTGAAGTAAACAGCACTTACTTCAAGAGATCTTCTAGATCATCATTGTTGTTCATTAGCTGACCTTTATGAGGATAACCAGCTGTCAGCTTGTAAGCTCATGAATGAGTTTATCTGTTCTATGATATAAACATCAAACCTTCTATAAGTAAATTTGTTGCAGACATATGGATGTCCTGTCTTGCATGCAGTGAAAATATGGGCAAAGTAAAGCAGAGGTTTTAGAAGAAATGCAGGTTTATATTAAGGGAGTGAGTCAGGCTCGGTGAATCCATTGCCCTAGGATGACTATTTCTTGGGTAAGATTATTTTGCATGCAGGATAGGAATGTCTTTTTTGCTGTTTGGGCATTATTGTTGGCCACTTCCTTTAAAGTTACTGCTTAAAATGCAATGTTATTCATCTAACTTTTCAAGGGTTTTCAAGGGTTTTTCAAGGGTTTCAAGGGTAACCAGCAAGCATTGTTTGCTGGTTTACTGTATTTCTCCATTTTTATTTTAAAGAATCAGCCACTTCTGGAGTTTGTAAATGCCTGTCCCCACATCTAAATGCAGTCTATCTGACAAGTAGTGACTCCAAAACCCATGGGATGCAGAGCTGCTAGGAAACCTCGGTTCTTCTTTCTTCTGCTCCCTTTACTGGACATTGTCTCTGGCTGAAAAATACTTTGGAATTGTTAGGGAAGCTTGGACTAGGAACACATTCTTACTTAAAGAATCAAAGTGTTAAGTAAAAAGTCTGCTAGGGCTAATGTTCATTCAGATTTCCTAGGTGCATTTATCTTAAACAAGGGAAAAGCTGCACAGATTTTTGCTCCAGGAAACCTTCTTCTATATGTTTTTATCTTTCTTATCTTCAGTTCTTCCTTACTGTATAACAGTGTTGGTTCTTTTGACATCTAATCTTAGCTTTTCATATCTAATAAATCATTTTGCCTAACCTTTTCAAACTGATTCTCTCAAGTACAACTAATAGTAGGTGACAGTGTTCTCCTGTATTTTCTGGCCCTAAATCTTCTTTTATACTCTATGATTAAGTTAACACAAATAGAGTTCATACTTTGTCAGTGGTTATGAGGACCATTAACCAGATATAGATCCAGAAGTAGCAGTTAGCTACATACACAAATCCATAACCAAAGTGCCATTAAAATGGCAAATGAGTACATTTAAGCTTAGAAATAAATTCAGATACTAGAAAAGAGCAATCTTTTTTAGGTTATCTTAACTCCTTTTGGAGGGAGCTGGCAATAAGAAAGCATTATTCATCCAAAATTTCTTGTTCTCCTGTATGTATCAAGGAAAGAAGCTCTCAACTATGACTTAACTCAGCTTCTTTCAGCTCAGTTTTCTGTTTCTTTTTCCTTGAACTTAGCATGCCATAATCACTAATAAGAAAATCTCTATGCAAAATATGGCCAATGTAAAGTAGTTTGAGCTGTACTTGAGGTTTTTCATCGTGCTAACATTTTTTTTCTCCCTACTCTGGCCTAAGAATTTTTTTCCATCATTTCCTACACTTTTGAAAATTCTCCCTTTTCTCCTCTGTGAAACACTTGCTATCTTTTAATTCAAATACTTCTTGAAGGCTTATCTTTTCCCTCAGGGTTAGTAATGCTGAATTTTTGAAAGTAGGTCATCATCACTGTGTAAACTAATGAAAATAAAACATACTAAGGTGAGATGAATTCATAGGTTCTGGAGAAGCTTCGGGGTCTGTCTTGTAAAAATGCAATTTCTCAGGTTAAAATTTATTTCCCTCTAAAGAGCCTGTGCAATAAGGAGAAAAGGACTATAGAACATTTGTGAAGTTGTTCATATTGTCTGTGTGAGTATAGATGTCCACAGTGGTTTTGTAAAAGCATTTAACCTGCCCATTTCACAGAATAGAAGAATTTACTGTGCTTTTCTTTGGTGCAGGAAAGAATTACGCTATTAATTTTTTCACTTCAGAAAGATAATGTCTCAAAAATGCTTGAAGATAAAAGTTATAGGAATTGTTTGATATACAATATGATTCTGATTCAGAATTGTGATTTAGGGTTGAACTGCTTGGGCATTGTCCTTACTGGACTGTGAAATATTGAATTGTATATAACTTGTTGTATAATAGTTGTTCTTAATACAATATAAAATACTAATTTTTAAGAGTTTGGAAACTGTTATTTCCCTGGCATTTTTTATCCTGTAGGTAAGGTATTTATTTTGTTTGTTCTTCCTTCCTTTTCTCCCAGTCATTTGCATTGTTCTTCAGTAGACCTCATCCAGCTCATCTGCTTCTTCAGGCCTCTCTGATGCTGACTAGAATAGAGCAATTCATTCACAGGTCTGATTGCTTTCTCTCCAGGTCATATGCATCTTATAGAAGATGTTAATAGGACTTGAATGAAATTGCATTGAACTATACTGTAATATTTGGTCTTGTTAGCACCTTATTCATGGCAGGTTCCCTGGGATCAGGAAATATCCCTTTACACTGATACAACATATGAAAAGTTTTGCAATATGTGATTCACTTTCAGTACTGTCAAATTTTTTTTGGGTTATGACAAATGCACTATATAGGTAGTTTTTAAGTTTAAGCAGTCACAAAGATTTGTACGTCAGCTGTTGATCAATAGCTATAATAAGTGTCCCCTAGCTGTCCACGGGTTGGGACGGGCATTGGTCATGATGAGAGGGCATGTGTTAGATGTTAGGCTTAAACAAATTGTAATTCAGGCTAACTTGTTGTTACCTTTAATGTAACAGAATGGTAAACTTCTTTCAGGAACCTGCAAAGTTGTGACGGATATACTCCTTCCCCAGCTCAACATAGCCCTGTTGAGATGTTAACTAACACATTATCTGATCCTGGGAGTTGCTTCCCTGATTTCTTCCCCCACTCATACATTAACTATCAATAACAGTCCTGATGGTCCTATCCTGATGGGGAGATAAGGTTAACTGTGAGTACACCAGCCAACAGTCATTTCTGAATTGAAAGAATGACTGTATGTCAATCATCTTATCCCATAAATATGGGGACAGCCTGACAGTCCATTGAGCTCTCCTTGCATCGCAGAGGGATGCACACCAGGATCTCCCCTTGAGCAGGGACGCCTCTCAAGGATACTCCTTGGGGCTGAGAAATCCTTCCCACTACAGATTTGTGGTAAGTGACTATAGCGCGCCTTTCTCTTTTTGAACTTGCAAACTTTACTTTCTAACTGTGCACAAATCCCTTAGACATAAACCGTTGACCAGGTCTGGGACTAGGGTTGGATCCAGCTGCACTCAGACTCCTCTCAGGAGTGTGGAAAGCAAGGGGGTCCAATCTGAGCCCCGTGACCCAATGGGAGGGTGTCCTTGGTAATTCTGTGTATATCTTGAACCTCCGTGCAGTAAATAATAAGTGACCTTGGCATAGAATATTGTCATTATCAATAAAACCTATTACTATTTCTTTCCCATGAGAAATTCCCATCCCATTACTATTTCTTTCACCCCCGCCACCACTTGTCCTGTGACAAAAGGGGACCTGGGAATTCCATGTTACAAAGAGTCATTTTGTAAATTTAGCTTGTGTGTTAAACTGTAAACGCACCTAAGCTAACATGTACAAAAAGTTGTTTGCATTATTTTCCCGTGATTTTGGGGGGGAACAATGTCTGTAATATTTGTCTTTCAACTAATATATATATTCTTGGTCTTAAGTGGGTTTTTTTTCTTTGTTTTTTAATTTGAGCTACACTCATTCAGCCATTTTTCTATGAAAGAACTAAAAAACCAGTGTAACCTCTTTCAGAATGTAACCTGTTTCAGAATGTTGGAGAGGAAGGACATTTGCATTTGCAGAATGAAAATTTCATCAATTGATATTGTGCTGAATTTTCACTTAGACCATTAAGTGTGTTTTGGCTATGTCTATGCTATATGCAGGTTAACTGGAGTTTTTCTAAATGGCTCTCAGGAGATGGTATGCATTCCACAATATTTTGTGAGATTTGAAAAAAAGGATTTTGTTTGATTATCATGTTAAAGAATCAATTTTGGGGTCTTTGCTAGGTGGTCTCTTCTACTGTCATGACACTGATGACCATTCTGCTCTAGCTTACCTTTTAATATTTAATTTTGCTTGCTAAAAAAAAATATGAGATAAATGAAAAATCTCTAGATTTCACTAAAAGAGTTGTAAAAGGTTGTATTGAGCAGAGGCAGAGATTTTCAATAAAAGACTATTCGATACAATGTGTCAGGTATTTAGCCTATAGAAGTGGGCCTGTGCCTACAGTTGCTTGATCTTTGGCTAGTCGCTTAAATTCTCTGTTTTTTTTTTTTCTTTCTGTGCCATCAAACTGAATTCTTTAATCTTGTGGAGATTTAGCTAACTGACTTAGCAGTGACTCCAGTGTAAATTGTTAAGAGTCATCTTACTTAACCAAGATTTGGTTTCACCACCTCTTACTTTCACAAATCACTGTTTGCTGAGCAGTGCCTCAAAAGCAGGTACTTATTAGTGCAGAAAAGTGACTGAGCCTTCAGAACTCCCAGCTCCTTTTCTTGCTGAAGGCCAGCATTAGTTAGTTTCTTCTCTAGATGGACAGATGTAATGCCAGTTTGCAGAATGAATGGATGAAAGGGTTTATGTATATTTTTGTATTTGACAATACTGATCGTATAGTAAGATGTAAGATACTGTGCAAGAGTGAAAGTAGTACATTCAGACAATAGCAATCACTGCTAATGAACCGCTCACTTCTAAAAATAAGCAACTACATCTACCAAAAAAATGGTATCTGTTGAATACTAGTTGACGACTGAAAAAATAATTATTTTACTTTCCCACTAGCTGGCTATTCCTGGAGACTAGTGGGATGAAAGCAAATGTGTGTCTGAAATGAACTTACATGCAAAATAAAATTGACAGGAAAAAAAAAAAGAGGAAGAGAAACAATAAGAAATGAATTGAACCAAACAGGTAATATGCACTGGGCATCAGATTAATTAACCACACTGGGAAGATGTGAATAAAAAATTGTATTGTTTTGAAACAGGAAAAGTATTATATTTCCACAGTTCTTCCTTCCAAATCTAATACATTTTTAATGTAACTTCCCCTGAGACTTATTTTGGTACTTTTTAAAATGCATAGTTCAATAAAGTGAAGATATATTTAATGAAGAAATTATTTTTGCTTTTATATGAGTTAGCAGCAGAAACATCTCTTACTTTAAAAGAAGAATGTGTGAGTATTAAGAATATGAAGTATCACAGATAAACATAAACCAATCTTTGCCTTTTCCTGCAATATTAACCAGATGTGAAATAAAATTCTTAAAGATACTTCCATGACTTTTTCACTTTCTTTTTCTTATTGTTGTGATGCATTAAAAGATTAGAAATAGCACTGAAGGGGCAGTTTTATAACATGTCTGTCTCATTTTTATGGAGTCAGGGAATCAGTATTTCTAATTATTGAGGCTGTCAGTTCAAATTTATAGAAACTTCTTTTTGTTACGTGTAACCCATGACACTCTGAAAATTCATGGTCACTGATGAGTGCCTCTGGTACTTTCTGATCATTAAAAATCTCTACTCTGACTATACTGCTCTTTTATTCTACGTTCATATTTTGAACATTCTTTACATTGGTGTTCACATCTAACAATTGCTGCCATTTGGGCAGTTGAAAGCCTGCATTCCAGGAGCTCTGGAACTATTCTCACCATCTATGGACAGAACAAGGACTCTCGAAGTATTCTTTGCTATAATATCATGTTTATTTGGAAAACATTTAAAATTATTACTCTAAATAAGGTCAGTTGAGATTTCACATACATGTGTTTGTTTCTTTATTCCCCAACATTTTTTTTATCTCTGAGTGTGCTATTTGTCATATAGACCGATAAGCTATGTATTTAAAAAGTATTCTGTTGATTGCCTCTGTCTTCCTTATTTCTATACTGAATTTCACACTAACTGGTCATAATGGTCCCATGTACTTTAAAATTTTCAAGTACCATGCTTGAACAGCTGATATTTGTCTTGATAATTTGCCTTGAAAACTCATTCAAAACTCTCAGAAATCGTAATCTGTTGCACTGAGAATAAATTTTACTGGCTTAAGAAAGCTTAAAGTCTAGAAGCCTTTTTTTTTTAATATCAAATATTTGCCTTTCCTCTTCTTTCACCTCTCACTCTCTTCTTCTAGGAATATCGTGGTGAAAAATAGTTTCATAAAGTAGTTTATACCTCTTGTCAAAGAAGTAATTGTTCAGTTATGGTCCAAGAATATACTTGGTGCTCTTTTAGTGCATTTCATAGGTGATATCAGCATTGCTTCCTCCAATGGCTGGTAGTTAATATGCTCGTGAACATTCAAAC
This sequence comes from Crypturellus tataupa, assembly GCA_034781795.1. Taxonomy (NCBI): domain Eukaryota; kingdom Metazoa; phylum Chordata; class Aves; order Tinamiformes; family Tinamidae; genus Crypturellus; species Crypturellus tataupa. The sequence continues at coordinate 301,169 of JAWLRI010000396.1, forward strand.
ATTCACGTAGCTTATAGCTTCTTTTACTGTTCCTAACTTCTAGCTATATGATTAATTTGATAATGTAAGGCTTGACAGGTGGTTTTAATTTTCTAGACCACTGAGAGGGAGACAGGCAATTACAGTCATAGAATACAAATATAACCAAAGTATTTATTTTCATGAATTTTTGTTTGGCTTTTTTGTAACTACATAAGGGTATGTTATTGTCTTGGAACAAATAGGTCAAGGGAATTAGGAAGTCTGCAGGGTTATTTTTTCTGATCAATATGTGTGTTTTCAAAAGAATAACTTGTGTTTTTCCTGCCTTATGTTTTTTTCTTGTAAAGTATTTTTTTCATGTTAAGTTTTGATTCATTAGCAAGAGTTTTGCAATTTGGAGACTCTCATTTTAATAGACATTTCTCTGGAAATGGGATCTGATCAACTTTAAAAATAATACCTAAATTGCTCGGATCCATTTTTTAAAAAAATAGTTATTCTCTCCCCTATCTATGACAGTGGATATCCTTGAACATTGCACTGGAATAAAAACTTGAATAGTTCTACCTATTTTACTATCTACTTGCAGAAACCTGGGCTCAAAATTCATTTGTCAGTGAAACAGTCCTGTAGCAGCCTTATTTATATTCAGGTCTTTTGTACATAGGCAGCTTATGTGGCAATCTGCATTGCTTTGGACCAAATGAAGCATTAGGAAGAAAAAAATCACTTGGAAAAAATCAGCAGAGTACAAAGAAGGTAAAGAATGGCAGCAACAGTCATATAAGATTCAAATTCTTGAATCTCATCCATTGACTGGTAGCCAGCCTCCCTACATATAGACGTTTGTGTAGCTTCAATAATCTTTGAAACTCTTTGAAACTCTTAGCCATGTAATAGAGGGAAGTGTCAGTCCCAGAGCAAATTATTTCCAGTGAAGTCTCGTGAGATTTTAAGCAGCCAGCCAGGCACAGGAAAGGGACTAAGCACTACCACAAGGAAATGCAATGGAAGATCATACTCAGTGGGGAAGTTTGAGTGAAAACAATACGTAGGGAATGAAGAGTTAGAATTTCCGAAGAGTTTCCTGAAACATGGTCCTTCAGTTAACTCATATTAAACAGATGCCTACACAGTGGTGATCCCTTGAAGTGAATAGATAGCTGCACTGCCCCTTCACAGAGGGCTGCAGTATTTGCCCTAAGAAGATCAACTGTGTTTGTTGTATTTTGCCTAAAGAGACAAGGAAGGCCCTTTTCTCACTCAGGTACTTTCAGTGCTATGGACAGTAAAGTGCACTTTCCAGGCTTCTTTATAGTCAAAGATAGAAACAACCTATGTATCGGTTTATTCGAACTGATGTGACCTTACTGAGCTAAACTTTTTGTCCAAAGCAAAAGAGATAGCAAGAATTTTTTGGTCCTTGTACTGTTCTAGTACTGTACTGTACTGTTCACAATGAAGTTCAGTGATTCTGCCAAAAAGACGGTGTTTTCTATGATTTTTTTTTTTTTTTGTACACTTAAACCTCTTTTAGAGTAAGAAGTTAGGATTCTTATATAAAGTGAACTAGCTAAAATAATGTCTATCCTTCTTTTGGAAGGAAAATCTGTGCTTCCAACTAAAAATGGGGAAAACATACTGAAACATAGACAAATGGAGAACTTTTCAAAGTTCCTGCTCAGGAACAAGTTTTGGAAAGCAAATGTTTGCATAACAAAACACCATTCATTTGGGAAAAATTGATTCAAATAATTGCTTACAGTTAAAAATATCGGCTGTTCCTATAATTTTAAAATTATTTTCAGATCATTTTGCCTTTCAAAGTGACTTTTCACTTGTGAACAGACTATTAAAAAACAAAACAATACTCATAGAAATGGAAAAAAAAGCAATTCAGGATGACCACAAGTAAATATTTTATCAGCTAGAGACACTTTCCACTTGAAATTTTGATCCTTGGAATTTTGATTTCTGAGAATTCAGCTTTTTATTATTCTTCTGTGTTATGGAAGAATAAGCTTAAATTCAATGAGCTGCAGAAAACCATTTCTCATTCAACTCTTTGAGTAAATCTGTCTTTATATTTTTAGAAATATTTATTAAAAATAAATATTGGATTAATTGTGCATAGTGTAGTTTTTTTTTCTTGCTGATAAAATTATGGCAACTTTGTATTTTGGAAATCATATTACATTTTAAGTTGTCTAAGAATGGTTTGAAGCTTTGGCAGCCAGGTTCCAAGCTTAAATACGTATTGTATAAATGGGAAACTGTTTCTACTCTGAGAAGAGGAAAATATAAGAGAATATAAAAGAATTAAGATAATGAAGTAGATATTTAGTGTAGCCTTTCTATGCTCCATCCATATACACATTGTCTGTTCATGAATTTTTCACAGACTAAGGAAAAAAAAAAACCATCAAAAATGCTGTCAGCACATGAGGCATAATCCACTTCAGACTGTGCTCAAGCAGAACGGAATATGCAGTAATAGATGTTTATTTATGCGTTTATTGTGTTAGAATTCCATGAAAAACATATGCCAACGGTACAGGAACTCAACTGCAATACAAGAGAAAGAGTACTCGTATCATTATATAAGTTTTTAAAAACTGACTTGGTTCTGTTTGTCATATTACCTCATGCCCTAGGTGTTTTGTTTAAATATTAATCTATTATTAAATATTAATCCTGAGCAAAATTGCAGACTGAAACACACATTTGATCAGTGACTCTGCAAATATTGCCACTTAATCATATTGGAGCGCTTGTTTAGTGCTTAACAGACCCATTGCCGGCTTCATCTCTATTTTTCCCTGTATTCCCACTGTATTTCCCCTTCTTCCCACTGTATTTTCTAAATATGAAATGACCTAATGACTCTCCTTTTTTTTTTTTTTTTTCAAGGCCCTTCCTGGCCTCAATGTGCATTTGTTTTTTTTTTTTTTTTTTTTGGATTTAAGATTTTAGACAGTGTCATAACTATATAATGTCAGATTTGAATTAAAGCCTTTTACAGGAGCAATTATATGGCTATACTTGTGAAGTCAAATCTATATCTACCTGCAAAGTATCCCAGAATAACTAATTTCTTTTAAAGAGAGAAAGAATATTTTTCCATAGAATATATGACACAAGGAAGACTGGCCTGTGAGGAAAAAGTAGAAAAGAAATGGCTTCATTCAGCAATTTTAAAGAGGTTAGGGGGCTCTAATTCAAAAATTAGAGGTCTTGCTAAGGAAGATGAGCAGCTTTCGCAGTTCTTGCTTTCTGAGCATTAGTGAGCAGCTGAGTGAAAGACTACTGAGTGACATGCAAGATTAGGCAGCTGGCTGAAAAAAAAAGGCTACATGAGTAAACCAGAGAAGACATTTTTCTGCTGGCACTAGGTCAGATAGAAATAACAGAGTGGCCTAACTCCTGTTGAGAAGCAGCAGTGAGACTGCAGAGAAAATGGAGCTAATAAAAAGCCCTGAAGCTTGCTAGGCCCATACCTGGCAGAAGGAGCCAGTGCAGTCATTTGGTTGGACCATCTGCTCTTGGGCAAGTGAAAAAAGAGTTCATCGAAAACCAATACTGGAAAACTGTCTGGCAAATGCTGTCTATACTAAGATTTTATCTCCCCTAAAGTCTGCTATAAGCAAAGATTCTTGCTTTGGAAGATTAGTTTGTATGCTTTTAGGGCAGAGATCTTGTCTTTGTTTCGTCTTCAAAGTGTCTGGGCTGCTATAGGGCTGTGAATTGTTGTTGTTAAAAACAAACAAACAAAAAGACTGCCAACATTATTTGACTATTCTTCCAAATAGTAGATTTGGGTGGGTAAACAAAACATGAACATCATTTCTTGACATTAACATGAAATAGATTTGCATTTCTCACAAATCTGATTAGGAGCCTGGCAAGTCATCATGATCTGTTCCTAAGCTCATGAACAGTAGGTAGAAAAAAAATGGCAGAAATGCCAATTGTGAGAATGCGTGGAGCACTACAGAAGACGAGCAAGTTTCTATGACTGAAATTTGCTTAGATTTTGAAAGTGTCCCATTAGGAAATTTTATGATTTTTTGAAGCTAGTTAGGGATAAAATTAAAAAATATAGTCTTTGAAACCTTTTGCAATATGTTGCAACATGTGGCAACCTCTTTTTTTTTTTTTTTTCAAAAGATCAGTGATTGTCACAATTAATTTCTTGCTGCAATAATGTATATTTGGGGTAGATTCAGAGGTTCTTTGACTTCCATGCTCTGAGGAAGGAGGAGAATTTTGCACCGCCATCCCCTGTCCTTCCCTCAGACAACCACGTCTCCCACTTGATTGGAGAGGAGGAAAGCAGGCTGACAGAGACTTTCCCCTGGGGACTCTCATTTACACTGTAGTAGTTCAGTGTTTTGCCATTTGTTTATCACAGAGATTAACCCCCCATCACCACCATCACCTTGAAAGGGTGGGAAGGAGAAGCTATGGTGAGAGTTAACTAATAGGGTCAAAGCTGCAAAGTTCCTTAAAATTCCTGTTCCTTAAAACAGGGTATATATTAAAGTAGCTGACATGTCTGGTGATCACGATGCTTAATTAGGGAAGCAGAGATCTGAGATGCTCCAGAGGAAATGTGGAAAGATGAAAGTAGGGGGCAGTCATATTATTGCTTTAACTTTATAGCTGACTTTCCTGAACTGAATTTTATTTATTTTATATTTTATTAATTTATTTATTTATGGAAAGCTTTCATAATCTTCATTTTTCTCTCAAGATGGTTCAGTCCTTTTAATTCCTAGTTATATTGTTGGAAAGCCTCGGTATGTTTCCCACTCTTAAGTTTCTGATATGACAAAAAAGTTCTTTTGTTTATTTATTTATTTTTATTATTTATTGATTCATGTTGCAAGAATCACAGAAGTAATTAAATCCTATTCTTTAGACTTTTATCTTCCATCTTTTTGTACTACCTCCTGCCAAGACTTGCTGTTGCAGCAGCAGAAAAACTCGCTCATTGCTCATCTATAGGCAGATCAATACCAAATGGTTCAGCAAATCTCTGTTTACAGTTTGAATCTCTCGCTCTGCAGTGAGTCACGTTCTCTCATCCCAGGGGCAAGGAGGAAAATGCATGTTTTTCCTTTTCTCTAAAGGGACTGATTGATTTTGCGGCTCAGTAATTCAGATGATCTTTGTGGAAGAGTTAGATATTGTTTGCTTTTGCAGTTATACTCACTTTACAATTAACACTCACTTTGAAAAAAATTAAAATAGTAAGATGCAGTTAACAGTGAAAAATACTGGTATTCTTTTCTGATAACTAAGGATAGTATAGGATATCCTTCTCCACTGGTTTATAAGCTTTACTAAATAAATTTGCCAACTCAGATGTGTGGTTTTTGGGTGAATGGTGTACTAGGTTGCAGCTCATGTGTCCTAATCAGAACAGGAAAAAGGGCACTGTTATCTTTTAGTTACAGATGTTTATCTCCCTTAACTGTTGGCAATCCATGTAAGTGGGAAGAAAAGTGAAAATAATTGAGATCTTTCTCTAGTGATGCATTTGGATGGCCCTGTGAGATGCCCTCTTTTATAGGAGTCTTTTTGCAGTCATTATTTAGCAGGCGTCAATCTTGCTGAGAAAAATAATCATAATTTATAGAGGGAAGAACATATACTGAGAGGGAAGAATTAACAGTTCATGGGGAAGTAACATCAGTGTGTGTTATTAATACTTGTACTAGGATCACTGCATGATTTTCTGACACAGAAGCTTTGATCCTAGCAGATAGTTTCCCTTTCTATAGCTATTGACTCCTATGGCTCACTTTTCTTCTAATAGTTTGGATTCTCACTGCCTATTCTGCGGTTAAATGTAAAGCAACAGTTTTATTGTGTAATACTATATATGACAACTTAAACAAGTAAGAAAAATAAGGTCTCCAATTCTTAGTTTTACAGTGGGAACCAGGTGAACAATAGAAGAAGAAGAGAAGGAGCAGTGTAGAAAAAGGAGGGAAGGAAGGAAGGAAGGAAGGAAGGAAGGAAGGAAGGAAGGAAGGAAGGAAGGAAGGAAGGAAGGAAGGA
>JAWLRI010000397.1:10385-32823 GCA_034781795.1 Crypturellus tataupa
ATCCTGCTCATGGGGCTGCGGCGCAGCGGGAATTCCTCGATCCAGAAGGTGAGGGCCGGCCGGGCCGCCGTCGGCGACTTCTCCTTTCCCGCGCGGCGGGGCGAGAGCCGAGGGCGTCTGCCCCGGCCCGCCGGGCTGCCGCGCAGCGCGGAGCCTTCGCGCTTCCCCCTCAGAAATAAAAAGCAAAAGCGCTGGTGTAAGCTCATCGTCAGGCTTCTTTCCCCCCCCTTCTTCCATGTAAAAACTTTCTCCTGGAAGTGCGCCGAGCTGAGCCGTGGAGGAAGAGCTGTTTTGTCTCACCTTGTCTTAGAAAGAGCCTCCTGCTTCTGAGTCAGCAGGTCCTGGTTGACTTCACTGTTCTAGCCCAGCCAAAGCTTCCCTTAACAGGACAGACCAGAACGTGCCCAGGTGCAACGGGGCTCCGCAGGAGCGTAGTGCCAGGAGTGAGCTGGGCTTCTCTGTTCAACTCTTTTTGTGTACAGCGCCTATTACAAAGTTTTGCAGTGATGTTTGTGGGAAGGAATCGCTACTGAAACGCAGTGGTGCCCAGGCTCTTGGGTTGTGGACATTCAACCTGCTTCTAGTGGAAGTGCTGAATCCTTCAGGCTTTTCCATGAGGGTTTTTACACAGGGAAATGAATAGGAATGGCCTCTTAGCCATCCCATACAGACCACTTAGTAATTCACAGGCTAGTACAGCAGTGGCTTCCAATCTGACGATCTTTATAGATTGCTGTAGACTTATCCCTTTCTTTAGAATAAAGTTTGCAAAATGCACTAGTTTTGTTAAAAAACTCTTCTGTTGTGCTAGTGTGAAATATGATAGGCTGGACTGTTGCTGTCTTTCTCGTTATCCCCGCACTATTCAGGCCTGATGCCCCCACCGTACATGCCCGTGCAGTGATTGCATTGAAACTTTCTGCAAACCTCTAGTCATGTGACTACAACAATTTTTTGTTAAGTCTCATTAGGGATTTTGTTACATCATGTATGCTTTTGAAATTTGAGTTTGAAAAAGGTAAAGCTAGGTGAAATCCAAATTTAGCTAGATTATTAGACTGTGCAAGACATAGCACTGTCTATATACGTTTTTACAATACTTTTTCTCTCTCTCTCTAATAACTGTGTCTGGTAGCATCCATCACCTGAATACTACCTGAAGAGTAGGTATATAGGAAAAAAACAGTGTGATAGGGAGCACACAGTAAGAGGTGGCATTTAGCTGTTGGAAGGTTGCATATTTAGCTTGAGAGTTAGAAGCTGCGTTTGCTGATGCCTGAGTGAACTACCACGTATATAATGTGAGCCCGTCTTCTGGAGTGCCGAGCTCTTCCTCTACAGCTGCCTCCTGGGTTTTAGATCTGTCCAGTCCTGACGCAGTCAGTCCTGGACCTCATCCTTCTGCGTGCAGGCTCGGTGGTGTTCACCTTGTCAGAGACCAGAGGAATGAACAAAATCCCTGTATCAGGAAGAGTATTTGCTTTGTGGGGACAATCTGGAAGCTTGTGCGAAAGCAGTTAATTGCTCTGCCATTGCAGCCTTCTACCAAGTGCAGTACTATCAGGAGGCCTTTTATAACAGAGACTGCTGGCCCTGGGGAAGGACTTTTTGCTTTGATTCAGTCAAGTGGATTTTCTAGACTGAAAAATTAGAATCAAAGTGAAGTTTGGAGATATGTTGGGAATGTGATTGTTGCTTCAGATCATAACGTGTTTTTTTGTGTGTGTGTGGAGGGGGTAGACTTGCAATTTATGTAACTGGGCTTAATATTACTTAGTTACATGTGGAGACAGTTAAGATGGTTCACCTAATTTTGAGTATTGTTTTAAATCAGTCACCAAAGTTGCTAATCTGCCTTCATTAGAATTATCACCAGTATATTCTTTTCCTTGTTTGTTTTGCGGGAAGGATGGCATTTATGGAACAACTTAAAGCATCAGCTTACTTGGAACTTTTGGGTACCTTTCATTTACACCTCTTTTTCTTTAACAGAGCTGAAAAGACTTAACAGATTGAGGGAGCAGGGAGGTAGTCAGAACAGGGCAATTATCTAACTTCTATTACGTAGCAGTCTTTAATGCTCCAGAAAACCTTACAGCGAGATGTAATGTGTTCCTTGTAACTGGGGAATTTCTGTACTAGCTGCATGTTTTCCTTCCACTGTTTCCAGCTCCTGCCCTCCTGTGGTGTCCTATTCCTAGCCCATCTTATGAGAAGAAAGGAGAAATACTTTCCTGCTGTTGGGAAAGCCCTTGGATATTGCTTTTTGTTGTAACCTGTGACGCAGATATTCACTTCCAACTAGTACATTCTTCAAAGATTCTTGCTGCAATACCGTACCTTTTCGCTCTTTTCAGGGACCTCCTGTCAACTGCCTGAGCAATTTCTTTAATGGACATCAGGACAATAGAAATAGCCATACATTACCTCAAGAAAAAAAAAAGACTTTTGCAATATGTAGGAGCGGGCAAGGAAGAAGTTTGAAAACCTATTGTGCATTTGGACTTATAGGTAAAGGTGCCTGTTTTTATGCGCAGAAAGATGCTGTGCTGCGGTGGGGAAACTGGCTGGTTCTGTTGGGTAAACGTCAGTGGTGCTGGATCTCCCCGAGTACTCCGTAGTTGTCTGAGACGACTCCCACCAGAGAGTTCTTTCCTACAGCTTTCTTGCACTAGAAAAGCTGTGTCTCTCTTGTTGCCTCCATTCTGAGCAAAAGGATGTAGTTTATCAACTATAACAGTAATTTATGTTTGCAGACAAAGTGTATGCAAAAAGTGCCAAAAAAGGGAATTTATCCTGCATTTACTTGTCTTAGTACTCAACAACTTGCAATTTCCCTGTTAACTCTTCTTCCTTCTTGTGATTTATAGGTGTTATAGTGTAACTGATGTGGTGCCGTGCAACGGCAAGGTTGTTGGATCATGTGTGGATGTAGTGTGGATATTGTGGAAATCATACCTTTCACTTGAAGTATAGGATTGCACTTTCTGTGGAGGTCTGGATTTTTTTTCTTTGTGTGGATTCAGACAACATTTCAGCTAGGATGACATTCGGATCATGACTGAGCTCTGATAGGTAAAAACTGATACCCCTTGGGGGACTGAATGGTCAGATAGGTTCACCTGGCTGACCTGATGGCTCCCGGGGAGAGTGCATCCATAAAAATTGAGATATTTTTTGATTTAAAAGAAAAATCAGAATAAAGGGAGAAGAGTTTAACACTCAAGAGGCAAATTAAAACTTGCTGATCACAGCAGCTCAAAGGTGAAAAGGAAATTCACAATCTTAAGGAAGGGTACTCAAGGTGACAGTGAAATTTTCTTTGAGTGCCGTAAAAGCAGGAAGGCTTGCTAAGGAATTGATGACACCACTAAATAGTAAGCCTTAAAATGAGCACTTTGGAATGGTTAAGTTGTAGATAAGAAGTTCTACTGATTCTGAAGAGTTTTTGTAGCCTTGTCTGCTCTGTCTTTCTCGTGTAAACTGCTGCCTGGTTTCAGTATGAGCTGCATGATTCCAGTCTGGTTCTTCCCCAGCCCTTCTTTGCTTTATCGCAGTTGCTTAAGCTAGTAACTAGGGGTGTAATACAATTACTATTAGGTAATAAAAATGGAATTAGACCAAAACTGTGCCTTGGTTCCCCTATTTAGTGTAAACCTACCTGGGGAATATTCATCTGAAGAAACACTTTGCTTTGGGAACTGTAGAGAAAGACTGATGATGACATTGCTTCTCAGCCCTGTTTTAAACTTGATTCTCTATTTCTGTCTTGCTCCATATGAGTTACAAAGAAAGAGTATTGATTTCTATAATCCTTTAAAACTGTTCTTCAAACACTGGGGAATTTCAGCTCTTGTCAGTTAGTCTGAGAACTGTTCTCTTCTTTCCATACAACTGTCTTGTTGCCTTAAACCTTATTTGGATCTGGGTTCCTCAAATGTCTGCCTTCAGCATGTGAATTTCTTTCCCCTCGTTCTTAACAAATCTAGTCTGATGTATCATTTTGTGCTTCACTATACAAGCCCTTAACTTTGCTGGAGCCGGGAGGTTTTCTCGTCTTACAGGGTTTGACACAAGATTGCTGCATTTCGTCTCTTTTACGGCTGACTTCTAGAATTGGGTGAAAGGGTGTGTGTGTGTGTGTGTGTGTGCATATATATATACATATATATGTACACATATATATACATATACATACCCAAAGTAGTATTTCATAAGTAACATCTTTCTGCTGTCTTAGCCTTAAATGAATTCACAAGTTGGGATGATGACTTTTATAATATGCACTTCCGTCTCTTTAAAATAATGTTTGTTGTTTAAGAGTGCTTAAATTACAGGCTGTCCTGCTGTGGACATACTTGCTTGCCTTTCTCCAAGAAAGGGCTAAAATCCCACTGAAGTTTTTGCATACAAGCAATCAGTGCATTTATCATAATTGCAGTGTAACTATTTATTGACTAGCTTATAAACTTTAATCTTCCATTTAGGACACTTGAAAGGAGAGGTCAACCAAAATAATTGACAACAGTTATTAACACTATTATCTAGAACTGAAATCTTATTTTTGTATACTTTTATTGCAGTTCAGGAGCAGTTTGTATATATGGTACCACAGTACTCAATAGTAAACTAAAAGAAATCCTAAAAATAAATTTCCAGGACTGGAAAGAAATTGTTCTTAATTGCTTAACAGAGATTTATACCTCACGGTAGTTGGCAATTTATACCTGATGGTAGCTAAGAAAATACTGTTAGGTTTATAAGGGGAAAAACCAAAACAATCAGTGGTTTGTCTGTCTTTAGTTGGTAGCTTTATTCAGACTGTATATATGTTTAACTGAATTCATTTGTATAGTTCTGGTCACCTGTATGTAATTTACTGATGCAAGAAGCTGTCTCTTCACTAACACAAAAGGAATAAGTATATGTAGGATAATGCTGTACACTTTAAAATGGACAAAGCTTCTTGTAAGATTGAAGTCACAGCTTTTATCAATCTTTTCTACTAAAGATTATAATTAATATTCTTTTAACAGGTGGTATTCCATAAAATGTCTCCCAATGAGACTCTATTCTTGGAAAGTACCAACAAGATCTACAAAGATGATATTTCCAACAGTTCATTTGTGAATTTCCAAATATGGGATTTTCCTGGACAGATGGACTTTTTTGATCCAACGTTTGATTATGAGATGATCTTCAGAGGAACAGGTGCTCTAATATATGTTATCGATGCCCAGGTAAATACAAATCACTAACAACAGCAAAGTTTTCTTGTGGCACTGTGTGTGTGAGGACTGATCAGGAAAATAATAATTTATATTTTTAGGTAAGTTCTTACAGCATCTCTTGTGTATGAATGTTTGTTTTGGCAACCTCAATTTGACACGTTGTCTAGTTTTGTGAATTGACTAGGCAGGACACACTCCAAAGGAGAGTGTGGAAAAGGGTAAGTCCTCTGAAGCTCCAAGTCCTCTTCCACTGAGTAGGGAGAACCTGCTCTGCTAGGTAGTCTGAATAATGCCCTCCCTCTTCCATTGACTACTACAGAATTACTTTAATAACAGCTCACTTCTGACCTCAGTCTCTGGGATCATTATGTATCTGGTCTCATTAGATATCTGGCAGCTCCTAATGAACCTAGGAGGGAGCTCTGTTGGGGTACCCGGTTATTGGAACTGTCTTGATACCACATTCCGCTGAAATTGAAGCGTAACCTACATATAAGAAAAGCTTCTTAATACCCTGTGGAAATTCATTTTGTACTGTGACGCTCCAGGGCCTAGTTTGTACAGCTGAGCCTTATATAGCTAATGATGCTTAAATTACAGAACCGAACCTAAAACTGGTGTTTTTGATTCTCTAAATCCATGTTTCTCTTTAGGAATGTAAGTAAAATCAAGTTCAAAAACTGAATTATTTTATCCTTGTGCAGAATGGAATAGTTACTGTAGCTAAGCCATTTTATTAATTCCTGCCAAAACTGATTTACAGGATGACTACATGGAAGCTTTAACAAAACTCCACACTACAGTTTCTAAAGCCTACAAGGTCAATCCAGAAATGAACTTTGAAGTTTTTATTCATAAAGTTGATGGTTTATCAGATGACCACAAAATAGAAACTCAGAGGGATATTCATCAAAGGGCCAATGATGACCTTACAGATGCTGGGCTTGAAAAACTTCATCTTAGGTGAGTGAAACATTCAGGCATATGTGATCTTATTGTTGATGATGCATGTACAGGCTAATAGCCCTTGGTTTTAATAGTGGGTTGGAACAAGGTTTTGTTAGTTTCTTAAAATTGTGCAGACTTTTGTTACAAAATACATCACAGTGTTGCTAAGTCTCAGCTGTTTAGCTGTCTAAAATAAGGTAAGCTATTACATTGTATTCTAATCAGCAGATTTATTCATAAACTCACTGGTAATGCAAGGTCCATCTTGGCTTGTTTTCATGCAGCCTAACAAGCCAAAATTGTATATATGACCTAGAGAGGCAAGGAAGCTGCTTCTCTGTACTAGTATTGACTAGCACTGACTTTTCAGTGCGATTGTTTTTAAATGCTTAGTCTCTCACCAGATATTTGGCTCATAGCTTAAGAAATTTTGTATAGATACGTTTAAAAGAATGTAGCTCTCTCTACTGCTGTCTTTCATCTCAGGGTGTTAAGCTATTGCCAATATTTCAATGCTGAGAGGCCAGGACAGGATTTTAAGAGATCTAGTTAAGCATTTAAATGTCCTGTATTAAGCATTCTGGAGGCAAAGTCTATTTTGAAAATGTGCTCAAATTTCTCTCAGTTCTCCTATCTCATGGAGAGAGGAGAATCTGCTTCATTCAGCAAAGAGGTTCTTGAGGTAGCAGCAGCAAAATACATTTGTGATAAGGGATTCTGGTTAAAACATCAAACTTTTAGTGTTATATTACATAGCTTTAACTCTATTTCAACTCTTAATTCTATTTTTGAATATTTTTGCTTTTTTTTTTCCTCCTTCCCTGCTCATCTCAGCTTTTATTTGACCAGTATCTATGACCATTCAATATTTGAAGCCTTCAGTAAAGTGGTACAGAAGTTAATTCCGCAACTGCCAACACTGGAAAATCTACTAAATATCTTTATATCAGTAAGTGTTAAGCTAATTAATCTAAGAGAATTATAAGCAAAACCTTTGGAACAGTAGAACAAATCATTTTGATAGGGAACATTGGCTCAAGCTATGTTCAGAGATTCAGATGCCATTGGTGTTTTCTGCTGGCACTGTTGTCTGCATCTGACGGTCTTTATCAGAACTCAGATGTATTGATGCATGATTTACCAGGTTTCTCAAAACACTGACCAAGCAGAGTTTGACTAGTTAGAACAATTGATGCGCCAGGCTTTTGCCAGCACGGTGTACTAATTAGTCCATTAAAACAGTTATTTATGCAATATGGCTATACTGGCAAAAGATTTTTTTTCCCAAGTTGAATTTGGCCTTAAAGTAAAGTGTTGATTTCATGCAGCCTGAGAACCATTTGCCCTTTTTCTTGCAGTATTTCTGGTAATTGTGACCTGTAATTGTGCTGCATTATGCTTTAAATCAAACACTATGAAGCAAGGGGTAAGACTGAAGTAGCCGGTCTTGCGGCTAAGCTGTGTTTATTAAGCTGCTGCAGGCAGAGAGAGTGCAGAAAAGGATAGGTGGGGTTGGGATGTGAGTCAGAAACCTCATGCTGTGCTCCTGTACTGCTTGTTGTCTGTGTTGGAGGAGGATTCTAAGTAATGCAGCCCAGTAGATAACGGGCACGTTCATGGTACTGAAGAGCAGGACAATAGGGAATCAAGTGCAACTCTGATGCCAAAGGATCAGCTGGATGTCTTCAAGACATTACCTTGGGTGTGCAAACTGGGCAGGCAGCGGTGCAAGTAAATGTTCTTGGTTTATAAACCGCAGCTTTTCCAGAAAACCCTATTGGTAACTGGTATGTGACAACTCACTTAAGAGCAGCAGGCTTCTGCAATCATTATGAGCACGTGAACTGTGTGCAAGTGCTTTACAAATAGGAAAATATAGTTGTTTTGGTGCTCTTCCTTATTCATATAACTGCCATACTATGATATTCTCCTGAAGTTGTAAGATTAGAAGGTGACTTTATTTGTTCTGCCTGTCAAGTTATATAGCAGCTACCTCATATAGAAAGTATGTGTTGACACTTTATATTTACTACTTAAAATAACTCATCTCTAGGATTATTCCAGCAGGTGAATGTGAACGTGTACCTCCTTTATTTTTAATAGAGTCACAAAGGTGAAAACTTCTAAGTTTGGGTCTTAAAAGTATAGTAAAAAGTAACCTCAATTATGGTCTGGTAGGTTATAAACTAAAAAGAATTCTAACCAATCTCAAGTTTTATTTTATCAACTGGAATGTGATGTTAGTATGTTCTACAGCAACCTATAAAATATCCACTTTGCTGTTTTAAGCTTCTGAATTGGTTATGTCTAAACCATTACCTACTTTAGCAATGTGAAACTTTATGACTTCTTCTAAAGATGAAATAGAGTTTTCTTAAAAAGTCTTTCTCTTTCTGAAGAATTCAGGCATTGAAAAAGCTTTTCTCTTCGATGTAGTCAGCAAAATCTACATCGCAACAGACAGTTCCCCTGTGGACATGCAGTCCTATGAGTTGTGCTGTGACATGATTGATGTAGTGATAGATGTTTCCTGTATATACGGGTAAGTGATGAATACTCTTAGGAAAAACAAAGTCCTTAAAAGTTGTAGAATAGGCTGCAAACTACGCAGGTCATGTTGGCTATCAACTGGTCTGGAAACCACATTGTTTCTGCAAGCAATTAGGAAAAAAAGAAAGCTAACTGATTAGCATTCATAATTATTTGTTTCCTTCTCCCTCTATTCATCCTTGGAAAAAAAAAAACATTTGACATTTCTGGAAGCCACGTACTTAATGTAAAATGTGAATGCTGCTATGTCATATTTGGGATGGTGGATGTGTGTTAGTACCTACAGCAATTGGTAATGAAAACACCCCATAGCTCACTGTATAACTTGTAATCACATTGCTCTGTTACTTTCCCCTGGCTGCACAGAATACCTTTTGCCAGGTCTCTGCTTCCGCTAACTCACCTTTTATTAACTCGCCCCAAAGAATGCATGTAGTGCCTGTTTCTTGAAATTTATGGTTGAATTCTATGTCAAATTAGTTTTTGAAGTGCCTGTGCAGAATACCTCCCTCCTGGTGATAAAGTTGGTCTTGTCGTTGTATGGCCAGAAGTGTATCCATCCTAAAAGCAGGAATGTATTGACTAACTTTCTCTGGAGTGGCAACTCTGAATCCATTTGAGGAGCGTGTTCCATCCCTGATGCTGCTCTTCCTTTATATTCTATGATACCCAACTGAAGTAGTTAGAAGAGTAACGTGTGGAAATATGTGCAACTAATTCTTGTGTTTAACCTTCTTTCTATTCACTTTTCTACTATGCTGTTAGGTATTAGCTACCAGGAAGATTATTTTTTGTAGAGGTCATGGTTACATTTTAAACTCAATAACAAGCATTATATTAGTGAGAAGGCTTGGGTGGGGGGGAGTGGGGGGAAACAATATTTATTGTAATTTGATTTGTACCCTGTGCGTGCTGAGAGTTCGCTTTTAATTATGTTCCTATAAGTTATTTTATTAATTTTATTCTAGCAAAGTTTTTTGTTTGCTTTGTGATAAGGGTCAAACTTGTATGATAATTATGAGACTGGCACTTCAGGTTTTTCACTTACTCACCATTCAACATACGTAATATTCTTCCACATGTTGTTATGCTGCATTTAACAGGTATTAAATGCTTGTCTTAGTTACATGTCCACGCCTTGCAGCTTGGGAGTGCTTTAACTTTTTCTTTCTTAGGTTAAGGGAAGATGGCACTGGAAGTGCTTATGATAAAGAGTCAATGGCAATTATCAAGCTCAATAATACAACCGTCCTGTACTTAAAGGAAGTAACAAAGTTTCTGGCATTAGTCTGTATTCTTAGAGAAGAGAGTTTTGAGCGCAAAGGTAAGGACTTCCCTGATTGAATGGCTTTTACTCAATTTTATCAACTGTGTAGGTTATTATGATTTTATAATTCACCTTAATTTCATATGCCTGAATTTGTTTAATTTATTGAGGAGTAGGGGAAAGGGGGTTTAGCACTTCCAGGGAGACAGGTTTAAGAGGTCTTATTTTTATTCTTGTGAGTCACTGCTTTAATCAATATCCTTCTGCGATGAGCTTGTTGGCCCCCTTGGTCTGTGTCACTAGTATCTGCTGTAGTAGGATCAATCAAATGGAGTAGTGCTCTATTTGAGGACAGGAACAGAACAGAAAATTGCCACCAGGTATATTGCCACTATTACATGTGTCACACTAACCTTTTTAGCCTATGACTGAAGGAATCAGCAGAGTAAACTAGTGCAGCAGATGGTGGGTACTTTCAACAGTGTTGAATGCAATCAAAACCAGCTAGGTAGTTGTTTGGACTTAAGTGTGTGACTTAAATCGGGGCAATGCCTGCCTTGGCATTCACATGCTGTTCAAAAGAGGAAATGTGGGTGTTTTCTCTTAATAACTGCCATATTTGATCTTGAATGTTAGGATATATGTCAGTGTCACAACCAAAAAAAGTGCATGATTGTTTTCAAGTGACAATCGCATTGCCGTATCATACCGATTCATTTGTACAAGACAGTTTTGTTTCAGGGTAGAGTCTTGTGTTGTTCCCCCTTCTGCTGTTTAATCTGTGTGTGTGTGTTTATCTTGCCTTTCAAATTAGAACTTTATATCTAAATACTGAGAGAATCTGAAATAATGCTGGCATCAGTAAACTGATTGTTAAATGTTTTGAACCCTGGTTCAAACTAAAATAGTGAAATAGCTGTTCAGTGAATGAAAAAAAAATGTTAACTGTCAAGCTGTGTTGATTATATAAATTTGCCAAACTGAGCACGCTTTTCCTGTGCCTTTCTCTTCCTTTCTACCAGGTCTGATAGACTACAATTTTCACTGTTTCCGCAAAGCTATTCATGAGGTCTTTGAAGTAGGTGTTGCCTCCCACAGATCCTGCAACCATCAAGCAAGCACCTCAAATATGAAAGCAGTGACTCACAATGGTACACCTAGGAATGCAGTCTAGAGGAAAACTAAAGACATGGGACAGACTTTTGTCAGCTCTCCAATCCAGTCCAAAGTTAAGTTTTTGTGGAACAAGGGAAGACCAGACTGAAAGCCTGGAGGCCGCTTCACGGGAGAAGAGTGATGCTAACTTTGGAACAGCAGCTTGTAACTCATGTTGGACAACTGAAACTACTGTAGAAACGCTTTGAGGCCAGTGGAGTTAGAAATGTCAATTTGAAATGGCTTTATTCCAAGTATGGTGTTTTTGCAGTTAGGAGTCTTATTTTAACAGTCTGTGTGTGACTGAAGGAAAGACTTCATGGTCAAAGATTCCAAATGATTGAGTTGAGCTTAACATGAAACACCGAATAGCCACTTGCTCAGCCTTCCCCCCCCCCCCCCCTTTTTTTTTTCTCTCTCTGTAGAATATTTTTAATCTTTTTTTGTTGTCCAGTAATCTTTTGTCATGCAAGAAAAATTGGTGATGTTAATACTTAGGCTTATGAAAGTCACACTTTTTTGTTTTGTGAGGCTGGTCTCACAAATCATTCCATAAAATTCTTTTTCTTCCTCCAATTTGCTCAGAGTATTCCCGTAAATTCTGTATTTAAGTGGATGTAAAATAGAGCTCTGTTCGGATGATTCTGTGTTTGCTTGGAGGACTGAGCTGCAGCTGCATTTTAAGAAATGTTGATACTTTGCTTTCAGAAAACCCTTATTAATAAATCCCTCTCATTGGGAGGGAAGTAGTAAAAGCTGAAAGGGCCTACCTGCTTTATTCTGCAAAAACATGGATGTCTTAAACCTCTGTGAATAAATCTAGTCACAAACAATTGCATGGTTAACCAAACTGAAATGTCTGCCATCTGTTGGATTAAATAACTTTCAGCTCTTTCTGTATGAAGAAATGACCAAATTACTCACTATAGAAGAGCTCTCTTTACCCTCTGATAATGAAGACAATTCTTAGGAAAATGTCTGAAGGTGTTGTCTTTTCATAGCAATTAAATATCAGAGTGGTACAGCTTACTAATACCAATAATTCAGATTGCAGCAATTTCATGCAGTGGTAAACAGCTTGATTGTCACCATGCAATCTAAATAAAATAGCAAGTTCTATGACCTTGTGAATGCTAAATGTCATATTATGGGAAGTATATCTGAACTATTTTTTCCATAATTTATTGCTAATATTACTGCAGGTGTCATATTGTACATCAGTCTTGTTGAGCAGTAAGCTCAGATATTATTCCATACAGATCTTTTCTCTTTTCACCTATCCTTAGATATGCGTGAGTGTTCAGAAGCCACTGGACCAACTGACTGTACAAGTGCCACTGTAAAACACTTCTGTAAAATCTGTGTCTATAAATGATATTTGCAAGTGATATACTTCTGTGGTCAGTTATATCCAGGATTGCTTCTCCATGAATGAATGAATGCATTTTCATTGAACTATGTAAAAATGAATAGACATGCATTTACATAAGGATGTGGGCACATACTCGGTAACTGCATTTTTGCTTTGTTTTAAAGATGATGTATGATAATCAATGCATAAAGGATCTGCTCCAGAAGTTACTCATGTCAGTGGGAGACTTGGAAATTCAAGTATTCTTGTTCAAGTCTCTAATGGTAGTGGTATTTCTAAATCTACCCTTTTTTGGTAATGGAGCTACAGTTTTTGGAAGGATAGTTTTATGAAGGAACTGCTGGCTTTTCAGATGAGGTTTGGTGTCCTGCAAGCCGTATCAGTGTTCAGTTACCTCAGGGTGAGAGGAGAAGGATTTGGCAAGAAAACAAGTAATAAATCATTCGCATCTGTGTGGTGAGATTTCTATGTTTTGAATACACCTGTATGTCCCCATCTTTCTATCTTCAGTCTCTAAATGGTTCTGTGCTAATAAAATTAAAAAAGAAAAAAAATATATTGTTTCTGTGGGAGGGTGAAAAAAAATCAATAGAAGTCTACAGCAGTCAGCCATGTGGTTAAACAAATAAGAAAAATACCTGTAACTTCTCTGATTTTCAGAAAGACTTTAAGTGCATTTTTCCTACATAAGACTCTAAACATTTCAGTCAACCTTAGTTTCCCTCTGGATTTAATGCTGATTATTAAGATGATTCTGGACTTTTAAGGAATATGAATGACAAAGCGACTCCTGTCTTGGATTCTGAGCATTAGGCTGCACGCTGAAAATCTGTCTTTTTTTTCACATTGCTTTTCCTAACAGTAAATCTTAGCTTTCCAAAGCGCACCACTTTTCTACTGTTAGCAGCAAAAAGGTCTGAACGTTATTAACTCTGAAAGTTTGTGAATTGCGAGGGGGAGGATATTTCCTTAGCTTACTAAATCCAGTTTTAAGTTTGTATCAATCTGTCAGAAGGTAGGTTGTGGGCTCCTACTGTTTAGGGGAGGGTATTACTCAACTTGCTGCTGTTTTAGCAAGGCTGTTTTTCAGTTTGCAAGGAAATCTTGTGTCGCTGGAAGGGAGAAGGAAGGGTAGGGCAATGATACATCCTATTTCCTCAGGTGCAGGGTCCTATGCCCTGTGAGCCGGTGCAGCGAGAGATGCTCTGAGAGGTCAGACTGGGCAGGGAGGCATCTCTGAATGAGGGACTGTAGTGCTAAAGGAGCAGGTCAAGTATGTGCTGTTTCTTTTTTTTCCTCCGCTCTCTTCTCCCTTCTCCCCTATTAACCTGGGTTGTTACAGCTGCTCTGCAGTCCTTCCCAGCCACCTAAGCAGTGTGTGTTTCTGAGGAAAAGGGCAGTGGGGAGGGGGGACAGGGAGGCACAGGGAGGGACAGCCCTGGTGCTGCTGCTGATCCCTGGCTGCTTCCCTGTGCTCAGCCCCTCGAGCTGTTGGCCCAGGTGAGCGAGTGGCTTCCTTTCCCCTCTGCCCTCCTGGTGCTGTCTCGGTGTGACTGAACTCCTGCTAAGCCCTGGGTTCGGGTGAGCGGTCCCGCAGCACCGAGTCGCTAACGGTGGCAGCAGAACAGGCAGAGCTGCCTCCTGCCTGCGGCCGTTGTCCTCTATGGCGGCACCTCAGCGGGTGCCGTGGCGCAGGCAGGGAGGTGAGGCCAGCCCGGCCCCACAAGTGCCAAGTTGCCCAAGATTTGGAGCCTCCTGATAGTTGCAGCGTTAGGCATGAGACCTCTGCTGCTGCTCCTTAGTCTGAGGACTAACTATGTGCACGGCCTGCTCTGCCTTTAAAAACGTTTTGGTGTTTTGCTGAGTGTAGGGTTTGGTTTTTTTATTTTTTAGGGTGCACTCATGGTAGACGGCAGCCTTGTAACACATCTGCAAGAATTTTTCAATACCGTTTCTCTTCCCAAAGCCATCTCCTTTACCTTCTGTCTCAGTAAGTCTTGTTGGGGCAAGTATGTCTCGAGCTGTGCGGTCGGATGCATCAGAGGCGCTGCTGGGTTTCCTTCAGAGCATCTGAGAAGCACCTTCTCCCTGTGCACACTTCTGTTTTGTTCAGTGCCGTTCCTGTTGTATCTTGGGTGAAGTGTTTCTTACTGGTTCTTTGTTTTGTTTTTTGTTTTGTTTTCCTGACTTTACCACTTGTACGTGTAGTAGGAGAGGAGTATACTTTGAAAAGTGGATATGGAAGTACTTTTTCTGAATGCTGGAGTGTGTCTTGACTCAGGATATATTTGACAAAGGCCTCTTATGCTTCCTGCATAAACAGCTTCATTCTCCTGTTGGTTTGCTCAAGTACACAGTAGATGTTTTTTGATGATAGATGTTTTTAAAAAACGTAAGATTTCTCTGAGGAGCTCCGCTATTGGAATCAATTGCTAGAGATGATAGAGCTTCTTTCTGGTAGATTTTTAATTTCCAATGTTTTACTATGAACAAAGTGATAAATTTCCAGTTAGACTTGTGGGGTACATACTTTTATTTTAAAAAAAAAAGTTAGTTTCTGCATGAAGTATTACCAGACCAAGAGGAAAAATTGCCATTCTTGCTTTCTCAGTTATTGATTATCTTGAAATATTGGGTAAAAATGAAGTTCACGATGGCTAATGGTAAAGCGGATCTTTTTATTTTAGATTCACGTCAATTTGGCTCATTGTTTTCATCTTACACTGAATGGGTCACTTCATGTTCCCTTGCAATCTGAGGACAGTTTATTTCACTTGCCTCTAGATGGCTGTCTTGTTCTCTTCTAAAGAATGAACCAGAACAGAGTAGAGCCAGGACAGAGAAGGTCTTTAAATGGCCCCCTCTCCCTAGCATTTATATATTTGCAAGGAAGAATATTAAGAGTGAGTGTATCATTGACAACAGCTGGGAGCGGGTGCCTCCTGCTACTGGGTAGGAGCAGAATAAGCTATAACGTGTTTTGGAGCATTTAGAGTATTTCTAATGCCTTTCTAGAGTATTTCTAATGCCTTTTTCATCATGATACCAAACCACTGTTAATTTATAGATTATGAAATTCTCATGGTTCAAGCAAGTTCAGCCATAGTAATATTTCACCCCCACCTATTTCTAAAGGAACTCTGCAAGGGATGAAATGATTCTGAATGCTTTGGTATGTGGGTTTTTTTCAGTAAGCCTTGATCCAGGGTATATGAAAACTTTACATGGAGAGCTGTTCATGTCAGACCCAGCGTAATGCATCTGCTGCCTAAAGCTCTACTGAGACCTCCACTTGTATTTAATCCATAATTCCAGACAAACGTGAACCTAGCTCTCCACAGCTGATAGTGCAGTGAATTAATCATTTTAGAGTAATTTTCTCTCCAAATTCTGCTATAGAATAGGTTTTTTGTTCTTCTTTCTGCACAAACTACTTTGTTTTGGAAAAAAAATAGCACCTTTGATTCAAGTATTTGCTCTATCCTATTTTAGTTCTGTCTTATGCAAGTGAGAACTTAGAACAAAGAAGCACAGAAAAGATGCATTTTCCTATAATGTCTATATTCCTTAGATATCTTAGTTTTATTTGTGAAACTGGTAGCAGACATTTCAAATAATTATTTTTTTTTAAATCTGTGAATGGTGAAGGGGCTAGACAGCTGCACACAACTGAACTGAACCTTAACTACAAATTTGATTTTAAAAACAAGACATTTTCCCCTCCTCATTTTATTACTTTTTAAAACATTTTAAAACATGGCCCAGTGGCCACGGAGGTCCCAGAAGTTGCACGAAAACCCATAGGGGCCCCCCGACCCAGTGCTCACAGAGGCCCTGGGAGGCAGCATGAAAATCCATAGGGCCCCCCACCTGGAGGGCATGGAGGGCCTAAAGGCCACACGAAATCCCGTACGGCTTCCCCGGCCCAGTGTGCACAGAGGCCCTCGGAGGCGGCATGAAAGCCCGTAGGGCCCCCCGGTCGAGAATGCATGAAGGCACCAGGAGGCCACATGAAAGATGGAAGAGCCACCCCAGACCAGTGCACATGGAGGCCCTTGGAGGCTGCCTGAAAGCGCATACACGAAAGCCCCTAGGGGCCCCCTGTCCCAGTGTGCACAGAGTCCCTTGTAGGTCACACGAAAGTCCATAGGGCCCCCCCGGCCCAATGTGCACAGAGGCGCTGGGAGGCTGCGTGAAAGCCCATAGAGTCCCATGACCCAGTGTGCATGGAGGCCTCGAGAGCCCCTCAAAAGCCCGGAGGGTCCTTCCAGCCAATCGTGTTTCTTACCAGAACCACAAAGTGGACGAAGAATGAATCTTCGTGCAGCACCGCACTTTCTTTCCCATGCCATTTGTAGCCTCATTCCAAAAGGGGCCCTAGGCTTGCTCCCTCCAGCCTATCACTCATTCTAAACTCTAGCAGTATGTAAGGAAAATGTCTTCAAAACAACAAGCCTCAGCTGAACCACAAAGTGGGCAAAACATGAGTCTTGGCACATCTCCGCACTTCCCATGGCATGCCCTTTGCAGCCTCATGTCACATGGAGCTCTACGCTTCCTCCATCTCCTAATTCTCTCCTTTCACTAATCCTAAAATCTAGTTTACGTAGAAAAATGCCGCCACACCACCCAGCCTTTTCCTTAGCTAAAACACAAAGAAGAAATAGCATGAGTTTTGCCACAGCTTCACAAATCCCTGGCTATGCCCTTTGAAGCCTCCCTCCAAATGGGACTCTGCACTTCCCCTGGCCTGCCACTCATCCAAAATTCTAGCATTATATCAGGAAAACGCCTCCACAACACCAAGGCTGTTTCTCACTCAAATCAAAAAGTACACTAAACATGAGTCTCAACACAGACTGGCACTTCCCCTGGGAAGCCCTTTACAGCATCACTCCAAAAGTGGCTCTACGCTTCCTCCCGCTATCTTATCACTCATCCTAGAGTCTAGCATTACGTCAGGAAAATGCCTCTACACCTCCACCCGTTTCTCACCTGATTCACTAAGTGGGCAAAGAATGAGTCTTGGCAAGGCCCCACACTTCTGTTAGCATACCCTTTGCAGCCTCATGCCAAATGGGACCCTACACTTCCAACCTCTCCTAAATTGATCCTGTCACTAACGCTGAACTGCAGCATTTTGTCAGAAAAACGCCTCCACACCACCAACCCAGTTTCTCAACCGAAACACAAAGTGTGCAAAGCATAAGTCTTGGGACACCTTCACGCTTCCTTTGGCATGCCCTTTGCACTCTCACTCCAAATGGGACCCTACGCTTTCACCCTGTCCTAAATCCATCCTAAAACTAACACTGAACTGCAGCACTTCGTCAGAAAAACGCCTCCACACCAACAATCCCGTTTCTCACCTGAAACACAAAGTGTGCAAAGCATGAGTCTGGGACACCTTCACACTTCCTGTGGCATGCCCTAACCCTGACCCTAACCCTAATCCCTAAAACTAATCCAACCCTAACTCTAACCAGCAACCCTAATCCCAACCCCAACCCTAAAGCCTAATCCTATCCCTAAACCCTAACCCAACCCTACCCCTAGCCCGAATCCTAAACTAACCCTAAACCCTAACCCTAAACCTAACCCCTAACCCTAACCCTAAACCCTAACACTAACCTAACTGTAAACCCTAACCCTAATCCTAACCTAACCCTAACTCTAAACCCTAACCCTAAACGGCAACCCTAATCCCTAACCCTAACCCAACCCTAAGCCTAACCCTAAACCTAACCCTAAACCCTAACCTAACCCTAACTCTAAGAAACTGCTAACTGTTTCTTAACCCTAAACCTAACCTTAACCCTAACCTTAGGCCTAACCCTAACCCTAAACCCTAATCCACAGGGTTTCGTGTGGCCTCCTGGAACCTCTGTGCACACTGGTCCGGGGAGGCCCTCAAGTCTTTTGTTTGGCCTCCTGGGGTCCCCATGCACCCTGTGCTGGGGCTGCCTCCTGGGGCCTCCATATGCAGGAACCTGGTGGGTTCCTACAGGCTGTCATTCAGCCTCCCCGGGCCTCCGTGTGCCCTTGGCTGGTTGTGCTGCAGGGGCTTTTGTGCCGCCTCCCAAGGTCTCCGTATGCACCGGGCTGAGCGGGCTCTACGGGTGTTCATGAGGCCTCCCTGGGTCTCCCTGCATGCTA
The DNA here is from genome assembly GCA_034781795.1 of Crypturellus tataupa. NCBI lineage: Eukaryota > Metazoa > Chordata > Aves > Tinamiformes > Tinamidae > Crypturellus > Crypturellus tataupa. The sequence continues at coordinate 29,065 of JAWLRI010000397.1, forward strand.
GGCCAGGGGGTCCCTACGTGTTTTTGCGCAGCTTCTTGGGGCCTTCGTGCTCACTGGGCCATGGGTGCCTTAGGGGCTTTCATGCTGCCTCCCCAGGCCTCCATCCGCACGACAACTGTGGGTGCCTATGGCTTTCCTGCGGCCTCCCGGGGCCTCTGTGCGCACTGAGTATAGGGAGCCCTACAGGCTTTCGTGTGGCCTCAGAGAGCCTCCATCCACACTGCGCCAGGGAGGTCCTACGGGCATTCGTGAGGTGTCCAGGGGTGTCTGTGCGTACTTGGGTTGGTAAGGCCCTGCAGGCTTTGGTGCGGTCTCCAGGGACAGGACTAGCCAAGGAGAAGGGAAAATACAAAATAAAACAAGCAAATAAAAAACAAAAACCCGACACCTTCTACTACCTCACCGCTCCATCTCATGCCCTTCAATGATCTTATTGTACCAGATAGTCTTTCTTTTCCAAAGGCTTCCTGGAGAACTTAACTCTCTCAACCACTGTTTGCCAAAACCCTTCCAAAGCCTCAATCTCCCAGAAAACCAAGAGCAGAACAAACTCCCTGGTGCCAGAGCCTGACTTTATATAACCATAACGACACCACTACCCTACGCAGCACCCCTTGCATGGGGAAGGATCCACCAGTTACAGCCATAAACACAAACAGCTGGGCAGACCTGGGGCTTTTCCTTCCCTGAGTAAAATGGAGAGGAAAGAATAAAGACCTTGATGGTAAAATAGAGCATTGATGTGACTACTGGGAGACCACACAAATCCTCATAGGGTCTCCCCAGCCCAGTGTGCACAGAGGCCCTGAGAGGTTGCAAAAAAGCCTGTAGGGCCCTCCTGGACCAGTGCACACAGAGGCCCTGCGAGGTCATGCAAAAGCTCGTAGTACCTTGGTCCAGAGTGCAAACAGGACCTGAGAGACCTTACATAAGCCTGTAGGGCTCTCCCTGGCCCAGTGTGCACCGAGGTCGAGGGAGGCAGGATGAAAGTCTGTAGGGCTGCCGGGGCCCCAGGAGGCGGCACAAATGCCTGTAGTGCACCCCCGGCCCCATATGAATGGTGGTCGTAGGAGGCCACGTGAAAGCGCGTAGGGCTCCCTGCCGTGTAGTGCATGTGGAGATCCTGGGAGGTCGCATGAAAGCCTATAGGACTTCCTCAGCCCGGTGCACGTGGAGGCTCCAGGATGCCGCATGAAAGCCTGTGGGCATCTGCCAGCCCCTTGTGTACAGAGGCCCCGGGAGGCCACATGAAAACCCTTAGTGCCTTACCGACCCAACGCACATGGAAGACCCTGCAGATCGCCTAGAGTCCCCCCCGGCCCGGTATGCACCGAGGCCCCAGGATGCCGCACAAAAGCCCTTTAGGCATCCCCACTCAATTCGCACGGAGGCCCCTGGATGCTGCAGGAAAGCCTATACATTCTCCCTGGACCAATGCTCACAGAGGCTCTGGGAGAATGCATGAAAGCCCGTAGGGCCCTCCCGGCCCAGTGTGCACGGAGGCCCTAGGAGGCTGCGTGAAAGCTGGCAAGGGCCCAGGTCCCATGTGCACAGAGGCCCTGAGAGGCTGCAAGAAAGCCCGTAGAGCCCTCCGGCCCCGTATGCATGGAAGCCCCGGGGGGACACATGAAAACCTGTAGGCATCTGCCAGCCCCTTGTGTATGGAGGCCCCAGGAGGCCACATGAAAGCCCGGGGAGCCCCATGGGCCCAGTGCGCACAGAGGCCCCTGGAGGCAGCACGAATACCCGTAGGGCTTCCCTGGCCCAGTGTGCACAGGTCCTCAGGAAGCCGCATGAAAACCCGTCGGGTTCCTCCTGCCCTGCGCGCACCGAGTTGCCTGGAGGCTGCACGAAAGCCCATAGGGAGCCCCTGGGTACAGTGCGTGCGGAGGCCCAGGAGACCGCACGGAAGCTCATAGGCACCAGCCTGCTCCTTCTGCACAGAGCTGCGGGGAGGCAGCAAGAAATCCCATAAGGTACCCGTGGCACAGTGAGCATGGAGGCCCCAGCAGCCACACCAAAACCCCTGCTCTGGCTCAGTGCAAACGGGGCCCCAGGAGGGCGCATGGATGCCTGTAGGATCCCCCGGCCCAGAGCGCACGAAGGCCCTGGGAGGCCACACCAAAGCCCATAGAGCTTCATGGAGCCAGTGCGCACGGAAGCCCCCAGAGACCGCCTGGAAACCCGCAGGGCTCCCCCAGCCCAGTACACATGGAGACTCCATGAAGGGTTGTAGGGCCCTGCTGGCCCAGTGCACACCAAGGCCCCGGGAGGCAGCACAAGAGCCCATAAAGCAGCCCCGGCCCAGTGCGCGTGGAGGCTCCAGGATGCTGCACTGAGGCCCATAGGGCCCCCCTCGTCTCTTACACACAGAGGCTCTGGTGTTATCAGAAACAGCAGACAACACAGCACCCAAGGACGTATTTTTGCTTCTGTTACTAGTACATTATGAGACAGCATGGCCAAAACAGCAGGTATTACTGGGACATCATGAGATAATAAGGACAAAACAGCAAACACCGGTTGAAGGCGAAGGGAAGGACCACTGTATCTTCAAAAAAGCAAAAACTGGGCAATAGGACCAAAACAGGGCCTGGGAGCCATAATGAGAGCATATATGGATCGAGTTACCAGAGGTAAGTGAATGGACCATGAAAAGATGACCACCAGGGGTCTCAAAAGACCACCAAATGGACAGGGGGAACACCCGTGTGAGAGTGGAGGCTACTGTAATTAGTTCTAGGAAATAGAATGGATATGTATGATGATTTTAAGATTTGAATGCATATGCAGATAGATAATAAAAAATAGTTTTAGTAAGCACACCTTGGGGCATGCCCGATAGGTGGAGCCATCCCCCGTGCATCCAGCGCTGCAATAAAGTGAATGTCTGCTTCTTAATACTACCTTGATGTTAAGAGGTTTATTCCCATTTTTTGGTGACACCAGGGGAACGCCCAGAGACCCCCCAGCCCCATGTGTACACAGGTCCCGGGGGGGCACACCAAGGCCCCTAGTGCCCCCCATCACCCCAGCTGTACGCACACAGAGGGCCTGGGTGGGTTTTAGACTCCAAGGGTGGGTTTTAGACAGATGGGGTTTGTTTTTCACCTGAATGTGGATTATTTCTGAACCAAAATTAATCACCCTGCTGGTTTGGTACCTTTCTCTAAGGCATATATCCCAACCTTTGGACAGCCCTCGGCTGGAGCTGGAGATGCAGTGCAGAGCTTGCGCTTGAGCAAGGCTTTCCTTTTTTTTTTTTTTTTTCCCATTATCCACGTATATTTTTAGGCCTTTTGCAGCAAGTGTGTAAAATGCATTAGGAAGAATTACACGTGGAAGAGAAACCGCTTGTTTTATATCCCTGCCCTTTTTCTCACAGTTTAGCCTGGAATTAGCGTCCTCGCGACCCGTCGTGACCGAACTGACATCCTCGGTTTGGTGCAAAGAGTTGCCCCGGGTTCTCTCCGGTTCCCTCCTTGATCCGCCCTGGCTCCCTCTGCATCTTCCCCAGGTCCCCCCCATATGATGCCCATATGGCCTCGGGCTCCCATCCCGTGTCGCCTCGTGCCTTTGCTCCGTGTGTCCCACCGTGTCTCCCCGTGTGGCTCACACCGCCCCCGACCCCGCGGCGCTGGGGGCGGCGGGCGAGGCGCTGCCTTCGGTAGGGGGAGCGCAGGGGCCGCAGCCGCTTCCTCCCGCCTCCTCCTCCTCGTCCTCCTCCTCCTCCTCCCCCGGCTGATTGCAGAGCTCCGG
>JAWLRI010000397.1:32923-47223 GCA_034781795.1 Crypturellus tataupa
CGGGGGCCTCCGTGTCCATTGGGCCGGGGGACCCTGCGGGCTCGTGCGGCCTCCGTGCGCGCTGGACCCGGAGGCTGCACGAAACCCCGCGGAGTCCCCTGTCCCAGCGCGCACGGAGCCCCTTGGAGGCCGCCCCTAGGGCTGCTGGGGTGAAAGGAGCCGAATAATCGCTATCTATCACACGCACTGCTGTTGGAATCACAATTTTCCTGGCAACTCTCTGCTTCAATAGTCTGTCAGCTTGGCTTACTGTGTTATGGCTCACAGCACATCACTTTTAAGAGTACATGATTTTAGAACTGAATTAGTTAACTAATTTTACACAGGATTCTACTGCAGAGTTCTTAGTGACACAAGGGCAGATACAGGCATGAGCCCGGTGCAATTAGACTGTGCAGATTCTTGTAGGATGAAGCAAAATATTCAGTCTGCTAAAAAAAGTTAAATAAGGGTTTGCTGACCTTAAGTTTCATATTTACTCTGTGGTTTGCATTTGTGTTTATGAATTGTCTACTTTAATTGAAATAAGTCATTTTAAAAATTCTACATGTATGAAATAAAATAGATACTTGGTGACACTTTAGAAGAACTTCAAGAGCTGCATTTGCTTGGACGTTCAGGAATGCACGGAACAGGCCATGAGAGTTTTCATGTTCTGAAAACTTGGAAAACTCAGGAGTGAGAGAGGGGTGAGAGTTTCTGCATGGAGCATCTGTCTTTGTAGGAGAAGGATGTGTCACCAGAAATAGCTATTTTGAATGCAACCATGTGTGAAGAGAGCATGATCCCTGAAATCTGTCAGAGTAATTAATGGAAAAATCGTGAGGAGTTTCCTTGTTTGGAAAACTGGTTTTCAAGACAATAGATAATTTTTACTTAAATGTCTGGGGTGAAGCCCTTCATTTGGAGGTCTCCTTCCTTCCTTTCTTCTTGTGCAAGGCTTGCAAAGCTCATGACATCTTCCAACTTTTATTTTCCTTTCCTTTTAATGGAGTTTAGCTAGTGCAAGATTAGTCATATTGAAAATATCAATATGAAAACACTACCAGGGTAGGATAGACACAACCTTAGAAGTTCTGAACATCTTCTTTTCTTCTTGTTTAAATATATATATATTTTTCCCCCCAAGATACTAACTTTTTCTTTGCCAGGTGCTGCACCTGTGGGTCCCCCTCCACTCAGCCCGCTCTGCTGCCCGTGTGACGATGCTGGATGCTGACGATGCTCCTGTGACTGCAGCTTCCGCAGATACCCCTGGGCTACCTTAAACGAGGGAGCTTGGACCCTGCCAGGACGTGCCGGTAGGATGGAGTTGCAGGAAATGCAGGAGAAAGGGAGGAAAATAGTCAGGGATTTGGTACCTGGTGAGATTTGTCTGAACCGTGTAGTTAAATGTTAGAATAAGCTTGATTGATTGGTAGGTAACTCTATTCCATGGCAAGATGTGTGATTGAAACATTTTACATGATTCCAATCATATAAAACTAGGGTAGATGTGAAGTGGTGCTGTCACATTCAGTGTTTCTGTAGTGCTGTTTCCCCCAGATTACATAAAGACACTGCTCTTCTGCAATCGCTTACGTTGCGAACTTCAGCTTTTTCTTTTTAACCCTTTCTCTCTCTTATTTCTTCCAATAACAGTGCTGCTGGGTCTATCTAAAAAATACACCAATTTTAATATATGCCATCCTTGCTTCTGCTTGCTTTGTGAGTCGAAGAAACAGAACTTCAGATTTTTCTAAAGGGGCTGAGTGATTTTTGTCCTTTTTAGTGCAATATTCAGGTCAAAAATAAATGCAACCTATGTGTGCCAATGCTCTGCATTTATAGTTCTGAAGGCGAATCTGAACCAACAGTTGCTATACTTTATGTGGGTGCTTGTAGTTTGCAAATTATTTTTAGTCCTCTGTAGAATTTACGGTGTGTAACTCATTTGATATAATTGGAAACTGTTCCTGCAGTTTTCTTGAAGTTTGTCACTGGATTCCTTAGTACCTGATACTAGAATGATAAGGTACATAAAAATAGCCAGATCTGTAGAGAATTGTTTGTAACTCCTCCCTCTTCTGTTTTAAACTTAGAGCGACAATATCTCCATCTCTGATGCAACTTCAATTTTCCTGATGTAGTAGAGTAGTCAAACTATCCATTTTCCCTTTTCTCTGGAATATCTTTCCTGTTTCTCTGTATCTTTTGGGGATTTGGTTGAGGAAAACTACACGTTCTTGTTCTAAGTCATTCATTTCTGCCATAATGTTTCCTCTCTAGAAGAGTGATAGCGTTTACTAACAATAAGCTGTGCTACATCTATTAAGATAACACAAAAGATGAGCAGGAAAAGTAGAAGTAATGCTACCTTGCACATAATCTTGATGCAGCCCAAAACTAAATGGATGCTTTATCTCAGAATACTTTGGGGGCATTTTATTGGAGTACAACAGCCTTTACAAGTTCCAAGTCTGAAAGCAACTTTGTTTTTTTGAACTGGGTGATGCCAGATGGTTGGTAACCAGTGTATTAATATCCATGTGTGAAAATAATTGATGTAATCGTATTTTGGCTCCAGCAACATTCATCGAATTTTGAAGGAGTGGGCCTTCCACAAGATGTGTAAGAATACAGGTGGGAGGTTTAAAATAATAGCTTATAGGATGGATTATAATGAGTCAACTCCTTTTCTTTTATTATGTTTCTTTATTCCTAATTCTATGTAGTATTATTAATGAAAGAAATGTGTATTTTTCCATTTGTAATTGGAAAGGATGCAATAAGGATGTCTGCACTCATTTATTGGGAAGCTCCAAATCTGACTTTTCCATATAATGCTTATATCAAACCTGACTTTTCCATATAATGCTCTACCTCATCATGCATTTTATGACTATCTTATACTGCAGGGTTATTAACAGAGGGTATATGCCGTGTGTCTTGGTAGAACCACTAAGTATTCTGAATGAAATGCAGCATTTGGGGGAGGTAAAGGAATACAAAAGAAGGAATGTGGAGGGGAAAAAAAGGATAATGAGGGAGCATGCGAGTCCCGCTCAGCAAGCAGCAACCAGAGCAGAAGTGTGGCCTCAGTCACGGCACTGTGACTCATTATTAGAATCCTTTGCCTAGAGGCTCGGAGCAGGGATGCAGGAGAGCTTCACGCTGGGAAGCTGATAGCTCCTTGGAGTGACTGTGAAACTAATCAGGCAGCCGCCGCTGCTGAAGGCTGGCACTTGTTTCATGACAGGCACATTCAGAATCAAGCTTTAGGACTATCAGGTTTGGCGCGTTTCTGCGAAGACATAAAACATCCTGGCTTATTTGGTGTGATTTTTTTTTTTTTGATATAATAATAATTGTTATTATTATTATAATCATTGCCGGCCTCGGTTCTCTGGGGAATGGGGATATGTCTTTCTGGAGCAACTGTGGCTCTGACATCTGGTTTGGTAAAACATTTCTCTGACAGGGCACGATGTTCATTTTCAACATTAGAGGGATATTTCATTGTTAGCCCAGGAAAGGCATTGCTAGAATGAATATTTTTCTAGCACCGCTCTCCATCATTATGGTGACAGCTTCGGAGTTATAATATTAGCCTATTACTAAAAACCTTGCACCTTTTGCTCTGAAGCTATTTCTGATAGGTTCAGTATTTTTGCTTAATATAGCTGACACACAGCTCCTCCTCTGTAGTGACAATAATGTTCTTCAGTAACTTCATAATATTGCACCCTCTTTATCACGCTACCTGCAAGTTTGTTGAAATTTGAATAGCCTTCAGCTTTCCTTGTGTTCTGAACCATATTGTGCTTTCTTAGCTGTATATCGGTATCTAGAAATATAGAGAGAGGAAAATTTGAGGTTAGGTGGAAGCATGGGAGGTTTAAAGAGAAGGGAAAGCTGGAGTTACTGAGAGCTGGCTTAGGCAATAGGACAGTATCTCAGTATTGGAGTGTCCATCTCTTGTGTCTGTATGGCACCATGCACTGTGCTGCCCTATGTGCAGAGATGAGGCTGGGAATGGTTAGCTCAGATATCTTTATAAAGCAGGAGTATTGACTGACATTGCCCCAGTCTGAAATGTCTTGCACTTGCAGAGAAAAGAGCAGGAACCTAAAACTGGGGTCCACAAATTCTGCTTGCAGAATTGCTTGAAGAAGCTAAATAGAAAATGCGCAAGATGGACTTAAGATTTCTTTTGTTAAGGATTTAAATTCTCCTCGTACAGAAGGGAGGAGGTCCCCTTACATCAGCATTAATACTGAAAGACCCCCAGATCTGTCTGGGTTTTAAACACTGCTGAGTGGGTAAAGGTCTGCAATCAAACCTTGCTGCTAGTGAGGCGGGTTTACATTCAAGCGTGCTCTCTCTCATGCTTGGATTCTCAGTGCTAAACTTGTTAACGTGGATCTTCAGGCATGTCTGGAACTGTTGCTTTATCCTCTTCCTCTCTGAGATCCGCAGTTTTCCAGGCTGCCCTAGGGATCATCGACAAAAGGAGCAGGGGAAGGGGACAGGAGGCCACTGGTTTGTGCTCTCTGCTAGAACAGAGGTGCTGCCTGTCAGGATTTGGATGGCTTTAGCTCTAGAAGCAGAATTTGCTTTGGGATTTATGGGATAGGACCTTAGATACATGGAGAATTTTGATACCTTCAGAGCTGCACAGCGAGTATGGTATTTGGGAATTAGACTTACACATCCCTTTTCCAAATTTATTGCTGAATGATCTTTGGAGCTTTGTGGTAAACTGTTGGAAGATCTAGGAAGAGAACATGATCCTTATACCTGTTTACACAACCTATCCACCACAACTAATTGATGCTCCAAATAATGTTAGGGACAATGGTTATGGATTCCTGCGATTTTTATTTGTCTTGCTTGGAAACACAAACTGTCAAGATTCAGAAAAATTTTCTTCTAAGACAAGTGGTCATGACACAGGCTTTTATGTAATCCTGTTTTTCCCATTTATTATATTAGCAATGTAATGAATCCAGGAATGTTTTGAAGAAAAACACTGTAGATGGAGATGTGATTAAATCAGAGAGAGTATAAAGGAAGGAGTGTCTCAAATATTAATTTGCTGCTTGTGTTTGAAATGTATTTGCAATATAGGATGTACTTTTTCTCCTATACATACCTGTGACAATCTACCTGATATAAACAACAATTATACTTGAATATGAATTTGACCTCCTTGAGCCAATCTAAAAAGTCTGAGCAAAAAAACCTCTAGATTTGGATGTATTTTATAAGTTTCTGACATTCTGTTGTAACCCTGTGGACAGTGTGTTGCATTTCAAGTAGGTACAAGCCAAAAACTTAAATATTTAAAATAGTTAGTATTTTAATAGATTTAGAAATATTACTTAAGGCTTTGTGCTTTATTTGTAGAAAATTTCTACAAATTTTTATGCTTTAGAATGGCAACTTCAGGGCATAACATTGCAAGAAAGTGTAAGTATTTGTGTACCTAGGCTTATTGAATAGTGAAAAGTAAATTGCAAGCTGTGTGTCCAAAGTACTTACAAATGATTTGTGATTGCAGTGAACATACTTATGTATGTTTTACATAAGGGTAAGGGTTTTATGGAAATTTCAAGTACAGGCATTTGGACTTGAAATGAGTAAGTGGTTGTCTCTGTTTCAGATGCTCTTAGTTGCTGTTTGAACAGTGCAGATCACTTATTAGCACAGTATTAGAGCATTCTGCTCGGTATCTGAATATACTTATGGCAAATAGTGCCATAAGTAACATTAGGTAAGGAGCATAAACATAGATGAAACCTAAGCTTAATGAAAACACAGGGAAAATGTAATTATGCATAGAATGGGAATACAATGTTTGCAGAGTGTGGCATTTTGTAGGTAAATGCTCTGCGCTTGTGGCCTAAACCTGGGCTTGCTGTCACACTTTGCATTGCACTGACAATTAATCGGGTATAAGTTATTTTTATATAAGAATTTTTATTATTTGGTAGGTCTAATCACTGCTGAGCACAACAAGAAATCTAACTGAGAAATTTTCTTCTTTCTTATCTGCAAATTGTTCCTGGGCAGATTTTGATTTTTAAATTTGTTATTAGTGAGTAAACACCATAGAAAACATAGCAGCATTATCTGTGCTCTGTGGCTAGTTATTATAATATGAGCCAGGTAGATGAATACAAGGGTAGAGGGGGTTGTTTCCCATTCTGTTTCCACTCTTAAATTTGTTCAGATTAGCTGGTTATGTTATTTCCCAATTTTCTTTTCCAGAGCTGTTTGTATCCTAAAGGAGTACAATAAACATTTTCTTTTTTATACTGATTCCTTATAGCAGGAGATCTTTATAAGTCTTTAAAATATATTTCTTGACTGTAATTGGCTGGAGTATTAGTCTTTGACTTTCCTTCTACTCTGTTTATTGCATTGGGCAAATAATTTTGGTGAAAATATGAAAGATTTAGTGAAGTGCAATATACCAAAAGTGAATTATCTCTAAAGTTTAAATATATACTGAATGCAGAAAGAATGGGGGAATTGTTTAACATAATTTTCCAGTTTAGTTATTTTATAGCAGAATAAGAAATCCCAGAGGAATTTTGTTAGCAAGGAAAATAGTATCATAAATATTTCTTATTATTGCTAAAGTTTCCTTAATCATATTGTTTAAAGTTTTCAATACACTGTAATGCTTACTAGTGGTTTTTCATTTTCAACTGTCAGATAATTCCTTTTCCTAACTCTGGATAAATAGAACTCTAAACACTTTTGGTTTTAGTTATGGATGATGTATATATGACCAGACAGCTGATGTAATGTAGCAGTATTGTGTTTTCCACAGTGTTGAACTTAAAGGTTTGAATGTGTTAATGGAATTGAATTGATTGTAATATTTTATAAAAGTTTCTTCAGCAAAAATGCAGTTAGTGATTTTTGTTGTCAAAGGTTATGAAAGCAAATTAAATATGTTTTTAGCTGTACCGACAGTGGACTGTAAGGGTATAAAACAGGTGTTCTATGGAAAGGGTCTCTTTTTATCCCTATTCTTTTCCATTAAGAGCTGTAAACCAACACAAATTTTTATAATGAGAAACACTGAAATCTATCGTCTTCCAAACAGACATGTGTAAGAACTGTTGGAATTAATAGGGTTTTTCTGAGATTTGGAAAATTGTTTTTTGAAGTGTCCAGTAACAATTTCCCTTCTTGAGTCGCTTTTACCTGTATTTCTTTTGCTTGTTGATGTAAAATTTGCTTTGCCTTTGGGTTGGGCTGGAAGTAATCTGAGAAAAATGTTTAAGTGTCTTGAAATTTGTCATGATCTTATGTGCCCCTCTTTCCCCCTACCTTCAATTAAAAAAAAAAAAACAAAAAAAAAAAACATTAAAAAAACAACCAACCAACCCCAAAACTACCTAATTAAAAAATACAGCTGGCTCCTGAAGTGCTGTAATGGGGATAAATGCTATTGGATCGAATAGAATAGAATTAAAGGTAAGAACAGAATGCTACCTAGTCTGACTCTCCTTGTATCACAGACCATTATTAAGCATATTGATGTTTAATCAGTGAAAAAGAACTGAAAATGAGAGAGATTAATACAGTAATTTTAACTATGAGCTCTTCTTGAACCCATTAACTTTTGTAAGACACCCTATGTGTAGCCAGATTGCATCTCTTGAAGAGGAAAATGTTTGAAGAGGGCAAGTTACTATAGTCAATCGAGTGCTTTAGCTATGTCATCGCTGCTGTTAAAATTGCCATTGAAGGATGTTTGTTTTTTTCACTAATTTGTACAAGTTTAGCTCTCTTTCTTTTCAGACCCGTGTTTAAAAGATAATATTTAGCATTTATTTCCACAGAGATCCTTATATATGACGATGAAGTTAACCAGAAATACGGAGTTATGGCAGTCTCGTATCATAGAGAGACTCTTCCTGTGAGTCTTTGTTATTCTTTTCCAAGAGGAATGCTGGAATAACTTGTGTCACACTTGCATTGATTAATTGATAGAAATTAAAACAATAGAATAACTTCTGCTTACCTTATGTACATTTATATGCATCCAGATGTGGCTTTCATTCTTTTTTTTCCCATAACATCAGAGTGGAAGCTCAAATGGGTTTGCTTTTCTAAGGCTTATCAGAAGCAATCTTCTTCTAAGAATTTTGCATTCTATTCTATACCCGTGGCCTAAATTGCTTTTTAGTAACTACATTTCTGTATTTGGTAGCAATTAGAATATCTTTTGTCCTGAAATCCACACTACTTTTTAATGCATGGCCAATTATCATCATTATCAACCTTGCCAGTACAAAAAGGATGGAGAGGACTTCAATCTGCAGAGGAACATCCTTGTTTAACAGGTCTGTTTCAAATGTTATTACACGTGTAAGATTTTTCCCAATGCAGAAAAGTTTTAAGAAAAAAAAGGGTTTTTTTTTGATTTTATACTATTTATCTTGAGTTTGGCTAAGTAGCCTTTCTAGAGGGACATCCAGTGGTTACTTGGCAATATCAAAGGATGGAGACTACACTTTTCCTGCAGGTAATCTTCTTTATCACATGGAATGTTTAATAAAAATAACTACAGTTCTGAGATAGGAATATCCAGCCACACACAGGATCAGTCACAAATTGCCGAGAATTTCTAGTCATTTTTAAAACTACCTAAGAGGAAGCGATGGGCCTGTTATCTGGTCTGCCCCTTTCATTCACCAGCTGTGGTAAATAATTATGTATGAAAACTGCCTGCCTTTAAAATTATTATTTTTTAGCTGAAATAATATTTTAGTAACCCACAAGGGGCATTGTAGTGTGTGAAAATTAAGTTATTGGGCATGTATTTGGTTTCTTGCCCTGCTTTAAAACCTACCGGTGCTGCCGGCTATTTCTGCTCTTCTGCGGGTTCAAAATGTCTCCGGAAAACGAGTGCCCGCTGCATGCGCCCGCCGAGCTCGTCCTTCTCCCCGAGCCAAACCAAAACGTGGCTAAAACCAACTCCTACCGCAGCGACGGCGTCGGGGCGGCCCCGCGGAGCGCCCGGCTGGCCGCGCGGCCGAGGGGCGAGCGGCCCCGCGCTGAGCTGGCGCCGCGCATCAAACCGCTGAGGCCCGCGCGGGGACGCGTCGCCTCGCTGTGAGTGACAGAAGTTAATAATTAGTGACAATGATTGACGGGTGGACTCCAGCTGCCGCCCCGACGCCTAGGAGCGGTTCTTCCACTACTGTCTGTAGGCAAAATGAACTCCTGGGGGAGAGGAGGACGGGCCGTGATTGACAGCTGCCTCAGAGAGACAGGCCGCTGACAGGGAAGGCGCTGTCAGCAGAAGCGCGGAAGCCTCCCCCTGTTCCCTGCCTCTCTCGCTAACCCTATACATTTATTCTCTTTCATTTAGCCTGGCAGACGGGTTTTTAAATGTATTACCAGCTAGCCATTTTCTTAACCGTGTGTTTATTTTCCAGAGGTAGAGGTAGGTGCGCGGGGTCCGGCCTTACCTGTCTCCAGGTGAATGGAGCCTCGTGCAGCGGCGCGTGGGCCTGGTTACATCTCATTAGCTCTTTCCTGTTTTGGGAGGAAGAAATCTTGTGTCACTGCATTTGTATACTGATATTTTGAGTGTTCACATAATAAGATGTTGTATTTTAAAGATTTTGAGGACAGAATAAACATTTGGAAAGACTTGGGTATTCTCGCTTCAGGTTTACAGTACTGTGGTAGAGTTAAAAATGGCTTTTGATAGAGTTAGCTTTGATTCATATATTTTAACAGTCCTTTTGTTACAATACACAACTTATTGAAGTTGCAGTAGTTGTAGTTTTTGTTTGACTTGGTTTTAAACCACCTTTTCCACAGATGCCAGCTTAAAAAGGGGTCCAAGTTGTTGTGTGTGTAAATTATAAAGCGTTGGAGCTTTCTGACACTTCTACAGTTATGAAAAGGTCTGCTATATTATGCTGTTTAGTTTGTGTTTATAACAAAATAAAGATACTGAAGATTTCTTTTAACAGTTAAAATACAGGCGAATAGAAGACCAGACTCAAGTTCATTTCTACTGTATCTAAAATAGGTATAAACCCTCTTTTCTGCTACTTTTCTGGTCTTGGATTTACTTTCCAAAAGTTTTGTTTATACCTTTCTCCCACTAACTTTAATGGTTTGTGTGAGATCTGTCACTGAGAATCGTATTCTGTATATTTTTCATTTTCTGATCTGTGGCAATAGGAAAGCAGTAATTACGAATTGAGGGTTCGATGTCACTTGGGGTTCAAGAATGGTGAAAACGTATGGAATTACAGGACGCAGGTATTTACTCTTGCACTATTTCTCTAGCCCCGAGTGGTCTTTGAGGTGTCTTTTTCCTTCTTCCTTTTGCTGCAAGCTAAATCTGTTGGGCATGTCCATTACAGGCAAGTGTTTTTGCTCTTAGAGGAATGCAGAAATATGAAGTCAGGCACATCTTCAAAAGCTAAAAAATGCCTCAGGATGGCTTTGTTTTAGAATTGTCTTGAAGGCTTTTCCTGTCTTTATCCTACATATTTTGTTTAAATTTTCACTTTAAGGATCTGTTTCATGTTGCCTAGAACTAAACATTGTCATTGCAGGACTTGCTTTTCTGAGCTAGCATTCGTATTTGAAATACACATGGGCAAGATGGAAGGAAAGAAAGGAAGATTCCAGCTGATATTTAGCAAGAAGAAATAAAATTGTGAAATAGGGTGGTATTTATGAAAACTAAAATGTCACAGTATCAGATTTGGTAAACTCGTGAAATAATAACTATCTCTTTAGAGCACTTGTCTACAGCAGCTGTGGTTGAAATTACAGCTTGGTCTTCAAATTTGGGTATCTATAAACCTCGGAAACTTTAATATGAATAGTAGCATCACTGCTTAACAATTACAAGAGCTGACCCACTTTATCTTAGGTGCTTCCAGCACCTAAGCTTCTTTAAGGGAAAAAGATGTTTTTGGATAATCATATAATTACAGTTCAAATTTAGGGTGGAGAGTTATGGCTGAAGCTATGTTTAGCATGACTGTAGCCTGATACGTTAAGTAAATGGATGCAATCCTGCCACTTGAGATATGGAAAACAAGTCTGCACAAAGAATTTAGGCATTTGACTCTTCTGTGATAGTGCAATTGTCCATAGGCAGAAATAAGAGATTTATGGTATTTCCTATATCTTGTCCATGGTATCTTGTACAACAAATAAATTTTAACTTATAAATACTAGGGTAGATTTTATTAATTAAAACAATCATAAATCAGTAGCATCTTATGTATTTTGTGTAATTGCTGTATGTTGACTTCAATAATGTAAGAAAGTTACAACCCACGCTGTTATATCTGTTTCTTTCAAGCTTTCATACTTATTTATTTATATATTTATCTATTTTTGCTGCTTCCTGAGTTCCTAGAGAGCACAGCTTCTCCTCTGCTTTGAGGGATGAAGTGTATTCTGCCAAGTACAGACTTTACCAGTAAAAAATATGATGGTGAAAAATGGCACTTTTAACCCCTCTCAAGAGCACACATCTGTTAAACATCGTGATCTTCTGATACAAGGTTGTAAAAGAAGAAGTCTTCTTGTACTCTAGTAAGAACCATCCTTTATGTATTTATATATATATGTATTTATTTATTTAATATCTGATCAGTGTTGTCAGCCTCCAGGTATCTAAGGTAGTAGTATCTAGAAGTGATGATTTAGATAAATTAACTATGCTATTGTGAGAAAACTAAGTCCAACAAACATAGTTATTTAGCTTATGCCAAAATTTATATGAGAACACTCTCAAAGTATTATAGAATAATTTTGCAAAACTAAAGCAAATTCCTTGTTTCTGTCCGTTTTTAAATTGTTTTATGGAGGGATCGATTTACTAGTTTATTAATCAAAACCTGTATTGATTTTCCAGAAGTTTCCAGTTTTGCTTCTCGATCGTCAGGTTAGATGTCTTTCCCTATTTCAGATCTTCGCTTGATTCACAATTTGAATTAAAGCACTGGAAAGAACAAGGCCAACGGAGAGAGCTGCTTTGATCAAGCTGAGGGGCAGAGACTACAGCTCGAGGTCTGAAGCTCTGGGCTTTTTGAACACATTCCTTCAGTTTGAGACTTCATTTGTGGAGTTCGATGTCCGTGCCTGTTAGCGGTGTAAGTCAAGTCTTGTTGAGTGTCTGTTTGCCAGCGCGGCGGGAGGCGCCTCGTCTGTCTTTGAACCGAGCTCCTGTCGTTTCAGCTGACACGTACAAGAAACAGCATGCCTTGCAGAAATGAGTGTGGGATAACTATACGGGGAACAAAATATTCTTAAGGCATTAGGAAGCTGAACATATCTCACTGTTTTGCTTTGTCTTTGCAATTCAAAATGACACATTTTTATAGGTTCAGCAGTCATAGATGAATGTGTGTTGTTGGCCTTGTGAACATGACCCCTTAAAACTCCTTAAGTTTTATGGACTGCTTTGCAATGCAGAGCTCTGTAAAGATCTTCGAGGAGTGGAGAAAAACATCATTTGTTAAACTGTGATTAGAAAAAAAGGTCCCCCATGTATGTCTTACTCGCACGACTTAACAGGATGAATAGGCGATGGTCCCACTTCTCTGCACCCCAGTTTATTTTTGGCTTCCCTCTTTCCTGTGTTTTAGGGGGAGCTTTATGCTACTCTTCTAGTGTTTGTTATCTCAACATTATCATTTCTCTCTTACGTGTCTGTCTGTAATCTTTATGGCATCGTTAGCAACCTGCTATGAGTCTGTGCCTCAGTTGCTGGTCGTTGATTCTGTAATGTACATTTTCTCAATGACCTTTTCCCCTCCTAGTGTTGCTCTTCCTCCTTCCCACTATGGGATAATTAACCCTTTTGACCAGTTACTGACATCTCTTCAGTACTGTACCTGAGTCCTCCAGGGACATGAAGAAACAGATTCTACTAGTACTATATAGTGTTATTACGGTGACAGGTGTTTTGTACACCAGGAAACTTGTCCATCTCAGCAGCACATTTCTTACCTTCTCCATTCATCAGAATATGCAATGCTTTTTTTGTGTTACACCAAGTACATTTCTGTATACTGTACTCCTGAAATCAGTAGCTCCTCAAGCCTTTCTTAGGATGGGAAATAAGTCCAACTTCTTTTTGTTTATTTGGTCAGGCTGAATAAAAGCAAAACCATATGTTTATTTAGGCAGGTGATTCAAGTATACCTGTATGCCTAGGAATTCTACTTGTTCAGGTAGGATTTATTAGACTTTTCTTTGAGATGAAAAGACTGTGGCCTGCAACAAAGCTGCTCCAGTTGAAAATACAACATCACATGAATTTCCTCAAAGACACTTCCCCTTTTGTTAGGCTCTTCCATTCAGGGGAAAATTGCCTCATTAAAAGCAGGAAAAGCACACTGTGTACATTAGGCATTCCCGATTACAGTGGACAGTGGCTGCCCTATTTATTCTACCTTGAGTTCTGCTGCCACAGGAGAGCACTTGCGAGGTATATTCCCATGAAAAAGGATGCCTGTGATCATCCTTGTTCATTTTCCTCTCTGTTTTCTTCACTAATTAGGTTGTTACAGATTGAGCAATGTCTAGGAGTTGAGGCATAAAACCACATAGCTCCAGCTGCAAAATTAGCTTCATAATTATATTGATGAAGCAGTACAGTGCTCGAAACATTGTCATCCTTCACTATTAAGCCCTCGTTCCTGTGGGACCTTTGTACTTTTTGGACATTAGGCCAATGTTTGTCTAACTGCTAGGAATGTCTTAACACAGATTGTATTGCAATAAACACAATGGTGTCCCGCAAGGGTCAGTACTGGGCCCAGTGCTGTTCAGCTTGTTCATCAGCGACTTGGACGAGGGCACAGAGGGCACCCTCAGCAAACTGGCAGATGGCACCAGACTGGGAGGAGTGGCTGATGCTCCCGAGGGCTGCACTGCCTTTCAGAGAGACCTGGACAGGATGGAGAGTTGGGCAGAGAGGAACCTCATAGGGTTCAACAAGGACAAGTGCAGGGTCCTGCATCCACGGAGGAATAACCCCAGACTAGGGGTTGACCTGCTGGGAAGCAGCTCTATAGAGAGAGATTTGGGAGTCCTGGTTGACAACAGGTGACCCCTGAGGCAGCAATTGGCCCTCGTGGCCAAGAAGGCTGAGGAGCTCCTGGCTGCATCAGAGGAGCGTTGCCAGCAGGGTCAGGAGGGGATCCTGCCCCTCTGCTCAGCCCTGCGGAGGCACCTGGAGTGTCGGGGGCAGCTCTGGGCTCCCCAAGACAAGGGGGACATTGAGCTGCTAGAGAGGGGCCAGCGCA
>JAWLRI010000397.1:47323-59623 GCA_034781795.1 Crypturellus tataupa
GGTGTCCCTGCTGGAGCAGGGGCTGCACTGGGGGATCCCTGGAGGTCCCTGCCAACCTCAGCCCTTCTGGGATTCTGTGAAATATGGTGCAATTATTACAATATGCTGCTATTGTGAAATTGTATGAAAAGGCAGAATGTTAATACTGGGAAATACAAATCTAAATTAGTTTTTTTTTTTTTGTAGTTGTTTGTGTTGGTGTTTCTAGTTGGTTCGTTGGTTTTGTTTCTTACAGTCTTCTGGGTACAGCTGGGCACAGCTCTGTTGTTCCTTATTAATAATGTCAGTGAAGGCTAGAAATCTGGAGATAGACAAACAGATCATTTTTTTCATGTTTTTCTCAGCAGATTATTGGAACTGAAACCTGAGGTTCTGTGGGAATATGAGGAAATACTTAATACTGCCTAAGCACACAAGATACGAATCTCAACCTATAGAATACATCAAACACATGAAAAATCATTGCATTTGGGTGGATTGCTGTCCAGAAAGATGATTTTCTGTGTGTTTGTGTGTTTTTTCTTTTATAGTTATTGTTTGTCTTTTTGCTTGCATTTTTTAATTTTAGTATATTTTAGGAAAGATTGAAATTGGATGTAATTATTGTTTTGTCTTGACTTTTACTGCCAACAGTAATATCTCAATTTAGAACTGTCTGGTTGTGTTAGGTAATCAGTCGTTTACAAATGCACTAGCCTGTTTGTAAAACTTGCATCATTCTGATTTTTATCAGAACTTAATTTTTATGTTAAGTTGATATTTAAATAACTGTTTTATCTGTAGATTTCTGCTACTTCTGCATTCTTCAGCTGCTGGCCTTATACTGGGACAAGCTCTATCCACTTCTGTGTGGCAGCAGTTTTGTCTTGTGTTTTAATTAGAAACAAGGTGCCCATCACAACCACCAGACCTTGCTGACTACAGGCTTTCACGACCTGAAATTCTTTTTATCAGACTTATAAAAGAAGAGACACCCAAAGTGCCTGGCTATGGTCCCTGTTTGATTTGGAGAGTGTTGGTCCCGATTCAGCTGGTATAAACTATAATGCAAACGTTATGGAGACTAAATAATTTATTTAAAAATTATAATGGTGTAGATAATGAGTAGGGTTAATTCACATTTTATAGTCTGAATTTTTTGATTAATACAGTGAATCCAGAACGATGTTTTTAGAAGATAGAGGTCTTCGACCTTTCATTGGGGTGATTAGCCGAAAGTGAGATGGTAATTTTTTAGATTAGTAGGACCAGTATTTAATTTCTTCCAATATTTTGTTTATAATTAAACAATAACGTTTTAAATCATAATTCTAATCAACCCAATCTAAATTCTCTCACTGTACCTTTTCAACCGGCCTTTCAAATATCAGTGCTTCCATGGTACAGGATGGGCTTTGCTTTCTTCACCGCTTCTGGAATTGTCTTGTTGGCTTTGTCTAAGACCTGGCTTCCAAAAAACAAAGATCCAAGGAAAAGAAGGACTCAATAAATGAAGCTTCATGTGCAGCTAGGCAGGCTGCCTTCAAATCAGGTCTTCATCTGCTCCCTGAAAGAATTCACTTGCTTGAGCCCATCCGACCTTTTGGCTCTCCTAGAGGAGCCCTGTCCTCTGCCCTGTCTTCATCTTCAGTCGTCTCTCTTTGGTTGTGAGCAAAGTCTCTTGAAAAGCCACATTTCTTCCTCTGCTGCTACAATCCACCTAGTTACACATGAAATATCCCTCACAACGATTAACATTTTAAAGTAGGAAGTCTTGAAGGTCAGTCGGAGAGGACAGGGAATGCTCGT
Organism: Crypturellus tataupa; assembly: GCA_034781795.1. Lineage (NCBI taxonomy): Eukaryota > Metazoa > Chordata > Aves > Tinamiformes > Tinamidae > Crypturellus > Crypturellus tataupa. The sequence continues at coordinate 49,112 of JAWLRI010000397.1, forward strand.
GGTTGCCTCCCGTGAGGAAATCCCTTGCTTAGCAGTAGTGCTGGCAGGGTTGTAATGATCCTGGCTTTTCTACTGCTCCCTATTAATAGCATTTTATAGTATTTTATATATATGTAGTATATAGTATTTTATATATACATATGTATACACACACACATATATTTTAGATACATTTAATTTGAATATAAAACAGATCTATGTATCTTACAGGGAATGTACCACTCATGATTTACTCCAGTATTTCCTGAGAAGAGTTGCTGAAGTGCTTAAAACTAAGCACTTTCCTGTTCCACAGTATCAGATGGCTATTTAGAAACCTTAATTAAACTATTGAAATGTTACAATAAAAAGAAACAGATAACCCTCTTCCCTCCTTCCCCCCTCAAAAAAAATAGGAATGGTTTTTTTTTTAATATTAAAAGTTGCCATAAAAACACAGTCTTAGACCATCTTCTCCCCCATCCTCACAGTTCTAGCTAAGTGCATTCTGATGCCACATTGAAACATAAAATAGGTAGAAACAGGCAGCCACCAAAGGCTATTTATATGCTAATACATATTCCCCAAGCTGGAGTAGACACCTAAAGCCTATTGCTGCTACTAATGATGGCTCTGCTTTAACCTCTGTGGAAGAAAGAAAAGTATTTTTTTTTCTTAAGAAAACAACACAGTTTCTTTAAGATGAAATGTAATTATCTATTATCAGATGTCCTTTTAAATGCAAGGCCTATTAAAGCTGCTAAAAATATTGAAGCTCTAATTCTACCATAATAGCATTTCAATTTCAGCAAATCACAGCTCTATTGTTATAGGATGTTTTTCTGTAGGAATGTGGTAAGAGGTCCAGCTTAGCTTTTAAAAAAACATTTCCCTTTCTTTTAGACATTCAATTAAATCTTTGCAATCATCTAACCTTCTATGACACAAAATTTTACTTATCAAGTGAGGAAACAATGGTCATTAGCATTTAAAAGAATTTGTTTTAAAAGTAGTTGAAGTTTAATTGCTTTGCATAGTCTCATCAGAATATTTTCGGCTATTGGCTTACGGCTTACCTTAGAAAGCTAGTGTTTAATTTGTTCCTATATTCTAGTCTTAAAATAAGTATTTTAAATGGGCAAAGTTGGTGTAAACTGCTGTTATAACTGGGTCTGTGAGTTGATGCATAAGATCATTTAAAGAATAAGGTAAAGAGTAGTTGAATGGGAATTTCACTTTCCTGTTATCATTAAATAAATCTACTTTTTTTTTTTTTTTTTTGCAATGGATGATTTATCAATATTTTTCTCATTCCAGTTCATATAATATTAGTCTTGCTATGCATTTTCCTCCTACAGCATCAGAGAAAAAATTTCTGAATCCCATCTTCATTCTGGTACCCATCATGATTGTATGAGGCTCTTTTCTAGTGTTCTGCAGCACAGGGTTTTCTGGTAGTCTGAAACATTTTTATTTATGACATTGCATTTAGAGGCCAAAAATCAGAAAACAAACCTCTTTCATCAGGCAAAACAAATGATCCATAAAGTCATTTTCCCCCCCTTTATCTCATCTGAACTTCTTATGGGCTCAAGTAATTTCAGAAAGACTTAGGTTTTTTTATTGTTTTAGCATGGAATTCAGCATTTAACATGTCCTTTGGTCTGAATTTTCACCTGCTCTTCATCTTTCAGGCCCTCATCTTTCCTTACTGCTTTCAAACCTTTTTTCTTGATCATTTACTTGCTCTCATACCTGTTCCTGCTAGTTTGGCACTGTTCCTGCTGCACTGCCAGCTCTGAACAGTCTGCCAGTTGCACATGGTTTTGCATTCCAACACGGAGACATTTTTGATGATAATACCCCCTCACTCCAACCATCCCATACATATCAATTATCTTGATATTTTATGGTTTTAGTATTGGAATTTGTCCTATTATCCACTGTAGGATGTATATTATCTACTGTCCTGCCGCGTCTTCCATGTAGTGCACTGCAAATCTGACCTTTCATAGGCTTAGTTTGTTCATGCTTGTAAATCAATGTTTTCCTGGAGATGGGTAAAGAACATCAGAAGAAAATAGCATAACATTATTGTCATTGAAAAAAAAGGTGATTGAAACAAAGTGTGGTTCAATTCTTTTAAAATAAAAAAGCTGCTGTTCAAAGCTTTGATGTATTTTAGCTAATCATAGTGTGGAATTCTTTCGTATTTTCTAAAAAGTAAATTCTTGGAATATATTCTAATGATTAAGGAATGCAGAATAGTAGAAAGCCCCTATAAAACATGCGGGGGAATCAGAACTAATAAAACCCAAGTTTTCTGTTTAATTTCTTCCTGTGTAGCTTCCTTCCATAGTTTTCCATACTGGGAAGGGTTACTATGCTCTTGCTACTTGTTGAATGAGTTTTCTTACTCCTAGCTAAAGCTCAGCTACAAATCCCATGCCAAACCCTTCTCCAGGCTGTTTGTCCCTCCACATCCCTATGCTGTTCTTGTGTCCCCCCAAAGCTGAGTGACAGGAGGTGGCACGGGGTGATTGGGAACTGGCCACTGGCAAGCTGAATGTACTCATTAGATTTTTTTTTATTACAGAACACATAAATATTTTGAAGATGCTAGACACTGGCTATGGAAACAGTCGTAACCGCATTGCATCACATCAGAAAAATGTGTTCCTTCCCCTCCTTTCTTCTCCATCTCCCTGCAACGTCTTGTCCACTAAGGGGGTGACACAGAACCTTTCACTCTATAGAACAGGCAAGATTATTAAGATGCTACTTTGCTTTTGAAAGTTAATAATTTAGAGACTTCCTGAATCTAATGTTGCAATCTCATGCCCATGTTTAATAGCTTTTGGTTGACCTTGTTCCTTGGAATATATTATTTGGGGCTAATTTGTAATCATAATTTATATCTTTCCATGCGATTTCATTCTTCAGCACTAAACACAATTTCCTTCTTCAGCACTACAGCTATTGATGAGAAAATGGGACCAAATGAAGACATTTGGCAGTGGGACCCAAGTGCAGCTCAGCTTTCAGGATAGATGGGGATGGGAAAACCTTGGCATTCAAAGAACTGCTGGAAAGGAAGTGTTTAACTCTCTTTTTTCTTCACTACAGTCTTTACGAAGTTACAGTCATAGTGAATACATAAAAGAACTCAGAAGCCTACGGAGGAAAACAAAAAAGTAAAAATCCCACATGTTTGTGTTACACTCTGCCTATTTTCTGAAGTGTGAGACATCTTTGAAATATCTAGCAAAAATGATAAATAGCTGATTTTGATTTAGAATGGAATATTTGGTTCTGTAGAGATTTGCATTTTAATTTCATCTACTAAGCACCTCTGAGTTTCAAGAAACTGACATTGAACCTTTGAATTTCCTTCTGAGCAGCAAAGTAACAATATGGTGGGTTTATTATCTGTAATTAAAAAAATAAGTAAGCTTGAATTGGACAGGAGCCATTTTCTGTACAATGTCTCCAGGTAAGGAAGGGTAAGGGTCTCTCTTTGTGACTGCCTTTCACCGTATATGCTGGAAAAAAAAACCCCAAAACATAGAAGCAGCTTTAAAATATGTGCTAATTTTACCTGTGTAATTTGCTAATTTTACCTGTATACTATGATATAATAATAAACCATACTAAACCATACTAAATAAACTAACCATACTAAATAATTTTGTGATCTTACAGATCAATTATTCGATCTGTAAGATATGCTAGTCAGTTTGGATTGTCCTCTGTACCCATTCCAAAATACCAAGAACCTTTTAGTTCTCCTTAATTATTCCAAATCTTTGTTTTTTTCTTTTGTATTTTAGTTGTCTGTTATTTAGTTTTAATAGACAAACTTTGAAGGAATAGGTAAGAACTTTTGAGACCAGTTTTGGGGCCCGCAATTCCTTTGCAATTCCTTGCAACAATGTCTGTTTTTTTCCAGATGGACCAACTGCCCTCATGAAAGATGAACGTGGGACTGCTTGCATACAATACTGTGTCCGAAGTATATTCTCCACAGTATATTTCCCTCATTTTATATAGAATATTTCAAGGAAAGTACCTGAGAGGAGGTGAATCTCCTTAAGTTAAGTATAAGTTAGATTAATTTCCCTATTCTTAGGTATCTCTATTGTCTTGACAGGTTTATATATCTCTGCACAAGTCAGGTAATGCACTAAAGGTATTTTGAAGTATGTAGAGGAAATAAACATTATTTAGGTACGGGAAGCTGATTAGTGGATGTTGTAGCTTGTCTTCCCTAAAGTTGTTGTTAAGAGTTTTTTTCTTAATCATCATTCCTCATTAAACTCAAAATTAAAAAGGAGTCAGATATCTAACCAGAATGAATGGATTCCAGCTCAGCATCATGCAGAAATAGTCCTGTCATATTTTGTAGGATATAATACACAGTGTGCATTGTAATAGGTACACAAATAGTTATAATTAAATTAAACCCTAGTTATTCTGGAGTTGATAAGAACGGTAGTGGCAGGCCTATGTCTTTGCTACGTGGAACAATCTATTTAAGCTAAATCAACTCCTACTTAAACGAGTGCACTAAGCATTTGTAGGACAGCTGAGCCCCTGGGGGTGTCATTTATCACAGTGTAATAGAAAATTGTAATGAATAATAACACCTAACTATCCAGCAGCAGCTTGCATATATTAGGGGAAATGCAAATAATGTTACTAAGCAAAAAAGGTGAGGGTTGCCTGGTGCTTCCCCTTCCCCACTTCTCTCTATCCCTCTAAAAACTCTACAATAGTAACGTGAATTCCAGTCACCTGGAAGGTTCAGGACATAAAGGCTATTGCTCTGCCACTCTAATCCGGGCCTGTTTTCTCTGCACCAGGCTGTGTAATGTTTCTTAAGAAAAGGTAAAGTACTAAGCAAAGCTTTATTCTGTGTGGAATATTAGGTTTGGTCTGAAACTTTGCAAAAATATAAAATGCAAAATTCAAGTATGCTCCCTGGAGCACTGAACAAGATTTTACAGATGCTGTTTCCCTTAATACTGGTGGCTGATTTTTGGGCTTCTCTGGCAGCAGCTTTCCTCAATCCTGCACTTCTTACAGACACGGAAAGGCAGTGGATAAAAAGAGGTTTTGTTTGGTGATTTTGTACTAAATTAGTATTTGAGACAATACATGTACCCATTTACTTTCATGTCCAATACTTAAATATGGCTCAAAGGAGGAAAGGTAACAGCTCCAAATTCCCAGCAGAAGGGAGGACCTCCTTTTACACAGCATTTCCCTGTGGGTTCTATTGAAGACCTCTCAGATTTCATTCGCTCATCTGTTCAGCAGAGCAGCAAGGAGAGAAGGGAATCTCTCACAAGTCTGTGTAAAAGCTGAGTGATTTTGAGGTTATTTTATTATTTATTTATTTGAACCCAAAAGAATACATCATGGATTTTTTATTTTTATTTTTTAAAGCAGGAGGGAATGTGAAGGAATGCACGCCTGCTTAAGTTGAAGTTATTGATCCGAGTTAAGTTGATCCTTGTAGACCAAGCAGTGAAGTCACTGTTATTTTTGAGAATAACAATATTTTTGTGTTAAGGTGTGATTCCAGCTAGTTATTGCTGATGCAGAGATGTGTTACAGTGAATTTTCAAAATGAAAAGTTGAAATGCACCAGAGGCAATGGATACCACCTCTCCCTCAGCCCCCACACTTAATTTGGATTCTATTTTGGTGAATTCTGAATGAAATAGAGTCCCTACAGTGTGTGTGTCTCTAAATTAGGAACTCATGTTCATCCTAAGTAGCCCTGCAGAACTATCATTATTATTAATACTATATAGGCTCCAGATTGGTATCTGTTTGATAAGAGGTTGCATGAACTTTTTGCATAATTGCAGCTTCTGCTTTTTGATGAGAATAATGGGCACACTCTCATCCAAGGTGTACTATTAAGAGTCACATAGTTACTATTCCATTAACAAGACCATTACAACTCTTGAATAGTGGAATATTTTATTTTAAGGAGCAACTATTCCTTGTAATTGAGCTGTTACAGATGAATAAGCATATTTCTTGGCTTAAGTTCATAAAGCAAATTTATTAGTAATACTTTAATTTTAGTGAGTAGGCTATTAATAAACCCTTTAAAAGTTACCTGCTACAGTAATATAATTTGTTAATGGAAATAGCACTTTTTTAAAAGCAAGTGTTTAAGGTTATATGATCCCCGATAAGTGCAGTTTTGTCCATTAATGGAGAATCTGAAGTTGATCCATAACAAAGGGTAAAAGAAGGAAGATAATTTCCACTGGCTCATTAAAATACTTAGTGGGCCAAGTAGCTGAAGTTGAATCAATGGGAAGTTCCTACTGTAAGTGGGGGGCCTCTGGGGTCAAATTCCCCCTAATGAGAAGGGAATTATGACAAGGAGGAATAAGAATAAAACACTGAGGAATTATTTGGATGTCTTGCTTAGAGGAACTGGGCTTTGAGAGACGTTTCTAGGTTGGGAAGAGAGTTGCTTTCATGATGTGTGTTTCAGGAAACGCACGGGTGCGAGAAAGTTACTCATTGTTATGATATGTCAAGTGTTTGTTTTGGTAGTTAATAAAATGAACTTTTTAATAAAATGTATTTGGGATGATATGTATAGTGAAACTAGGTCTTTTTTAAAGCACTGTGGGGAGGGACACAAATCAAAAAGTTTCCATGTAATACAGCAAATAACTCAAGCCCATGAACTCTAAAGTTGAACCTTCATGCTTATTTTAAACCATATAACTTCAAGAAGATCTCTGAAAAAAACCTCTTCCATAATTTATACCCCAAATCTTTGTCTCTGCAGGATACTGTGTTTTGAGTCCAACATTTGTGCACTTCTTTTGCCACCCCCCAAAATGAGTATTTTGGTCTCTCTAACTTCTATATGGGTAAGTCTTATTTCTGTTTCACCACTATGGTCACTAAAACCTGTATTTGTATTTTATTCTTTGTTTTATATCTTTGGATCTGTATTTCTTGTGTTTTACCTGAGTAAGAGTAGGGTTCGAAAACATATTTGGGCTAAGCTTAAATATAATTAGACTAGCTGTGCATGCATGTGGGTCATCAGCTGCATTAGTGTGATGTAGTTGCAGCTTTGTTAGGGATTCCCTGTAACTGCAGAAGCTGTCTTGCATACGCAACAAATATATAGAAAATAAGTGTTTCAGAAAGCTGAATGAGAATAGTCCCTCTTTGTATCTCAGATGCAGTAAGAAGAAGTACTCTAGAGTTTTGATTGTTCCCTGTAATATAAAATGACACAGTATTTAAAAATGCAATTAAAATACCTTTAAAAGTATTTTTGTATATGTAATAGTCATCTTTAAAAGAATAATAAAGAGGAAATGTCCATAATAACATAAAATCTCCACCTGGGATGATGGAAAATGTGTATAGACTGGAGTGAGTTTTTAGGGCTGATGGTGTTTGTTTTGTCTACATAGGCTTAAGAATCAAAAGGCTGTTTTAATTTGACCTCCTAAGCATGAAACCAAACTTGAAGAAAACTGGTTCATTGGAGTCAGAAGAATGAATAGTTAAAATTTACCAAACTTCCTGTGTTTTTTGTGTTCTTTTTATTTCTTTTATTTTTTCCTGTAAAATGAACTTTTTTTTTGTCTTGCTTAGTAAACAGTTTTCAAATGGCATGGCTATGGTTAAGAAAAATACTATTAAATAATCAAGAGTTATGATTTTTTTGTCTAAATATATGTACGGAGGTACTATTTTAAACATTTTTCTCTGCATTTTTACAAAGGATAATAGAGATTTTTCTCAAATTTGTTTAAATTGCTTCTCTAAAGTAGAGAAGGGTGTGAAATGTGGAGATACAAGAGATTGCAGCAGATTGCAATAGAAACTGTTGTAATTCTTAAACTGTCATATTAGATGGTCATTACTGAGCATAAATATGATGAGCATAACTAGATAAATGGAAGATGGCACTTGTTTAGCCAGTGCATCTCATCTTTGTGCCTTTAAGATTTGCTATCAAAATGAGTCTAACAAACAGTGGTTTCATAACTTTATTTCTTATCTATAAAATACAGTTTTGATAAATTTTTGCTGATACTCAAGGGCCCCTCCAACTTAAACCTTTTCCTTTCTCTTTCCCTACTAGATGCGCGCTCTTGGGTCCATATATTATTCATTACAATCAAATAAGACACAGTGGTGGCTCAGTAAACTTGCTTTTTATATCAGAATTGCTTTTATTGAGGAACACGCGCTGCAGACCCTAGCTTCCAGCAGCCAGGGCTGAAATGAGCAATTCTCTCATTGTAATAATGTGCCTCTGTCATCTTCTTATTATCAGCATGATAAAAGATGAAATATTCACAGATGCTGCCCTCCTAACCTGATCATAGCTTGATATTTGAGCTTTGGAAATGAGTTTTATAAGCTTTAATATACTCCTTGGTGGAGTGACCCCTGAAATTAAACATTATTACGGAGCGGATATTTAAAAAGCTGGGGCCGCAAATTACATCAAAATGAAAATATTAAGGAGTATTACGACTATACCAAGTGGGAACTCACCGCTTTTGAAACTGTGAATGCCATAAAACTCAGCACTTCGGTGTCAAAAACATCAGAAAAAATAATAACATTACAGGCACCTTGACTTCAGTAATTTTATACTTGGGCTAAACCGAATTATTGGAATGGGTTTTTCTCCTATAGGCTGACTTTCCAGGAGGGAAAGGTACATTATACTCAACTTTACGGCACTCCTCATGGTTGTTTTAAACGTAGCATTTCTCCTTTCCTGTACAAACAGCAATACAAATACTTGAGTGTAATGAAACCAAAGATCACACTTAAGAAAATAATGAACCAACATTGTCAGAAGAAACCTTTTGGTTCAGGTTCTTTTAGCATCAGTGTTTTGATGGATGGGTTTTTTCCAAAACCTGGGACATGGAAATGTGAAGTACCACATATGCTACAGATCTTTCAACCCAGATTTTATATTGTGTTACTGTAGTTAGTAAAGAGCAGATTTTAACTCCTGTAGAAGTGATTTTACCTAAAGGAAGCACATATGTTTTATGTGAGTGATCGCAGTGTTGATATTCTTCTGTGTTCCATATATTCAAATGATTTAGAAACACATTTGTGAGTTCCTGATGTTTTGATATTCCTTTGATATTCCTGCTTGGTGCAGGTTTAATATGCAAAGCCCCAAACTCTGAGGTTTTTTGTGCTCCATCTAATTCAAATCTATGTTTTTTTTAATTTTCTCCATCTAATATGCATTGTTCTAAAATTAATTCAGTGAACGTCTTAATTTTGTCTCTTTTCTCCCTGCCCTTGCCTCCAGTTTTGCCATGGCTTAGTTAAACAAGGTTAAGTATAACAGCGTAAAGCAAGGCAAAAGGTTACATTCTGCCCATCAAAGCCACGTCCAGATTTCTAATTTAGCTTTTTTGATGAGTCATTTGATGAGTTCCTTGTGACTCATATAAAAGTCTTTGCTTGACACTCCAGCCTCAGACAGTCCTGCTACACTGATGATTCTAGTGTGATTTTTAATATGATATAAAAGTAAAATTTCACAATAGGATGAAAGTGGAAGGCTGAACCTTAATCCAGTATTTACTGATAACTTTTTACATAAAATTAATAGCTTTTGTGCACCTAAAAATTCATAGTAATAGGGATTAAGTATGTTTGAGACCATTATCTGTCTGCACTGTGCTGTAAATACCTGTGTACAGAGGTTAACTTAAAATTCATGACAGCTCAGACACTCTAGTTCCAATAGGAACTAGATACCATTTGAGCAGCTTCAATGCAAGTTCAGACAGCTCTTCTGATCCATACCAGAATCTGAATGAGGCATTACGAGGCCTTCATTAGTTTTGAGAAACAGGGGAGACAAGGAGGAAGAAATCAGAGACATCGACTTTCTTGCGTCTACCAGCAAACTTAGGAACTGTATGGAACTTAGAAATTGTCTGTGACCAAATTTTCTGTAATAGGGATGGTTCTGAACTCTTCAGCACAAATGTTACCCCATTTGTGTTGATCTGCTGTCCTAGTATTAATGTTCATGTTCTGAAGTTGACTTAATAGGAAAAAAAACTTGTATAATGAGGATATACAAAGACAAAGGGATGCATTTTTCTTTCAGTATGCACTCAGCCTTTGCCTTAGGGGAGAAAGTGATGACTGAAATGCAGTAGTATTAACAGTATTACAGCAGTGTAGAAGGGATACCTAGAAACCCTGGTGGGAGGGATATACTGCAGTAGTTCTCAGGGCTGCACTTCTGGGCATTCCCCTATGTCGCCTTTCGCATCGGCGTGACGGCCTAGCTCCGGAAGCGGCTCAGCGACCCCCCCAGGGTCGCTTGCACCATCTGCACCCGGACACCAACGAGGCAGGTGGCAAATGGCCGGTTATTGATAGATAACACGTGCTTATATAGCGAAGGCTTACACGTCACTTCCGTCCGCTTATGTCATTAGGGGGAGGAATTCCATCTTCCCGTACATCGCGATATCT
>JAWLRI010000397.1:61847-86606 GCA_034781795.1 Crypturellus tataupa
CTCTTCTCTTCTCTTCTCTTCTCTTCTCTTCTCTTCTCTTCTCTTCTCTTCTCTTCTCTTCTCTTCTCTTCTCTTATCTCAATTTGAAGTATTGTCCCACATTTATAAGTATTAAAAAAAACATAGAACCATTCAGGTCGGAAGGGATTTCTTGAGGTCCTAAGGTCCTCCTGTTCAACCTTGTGCTCAAAACTGGGTCAAGCTTGGTGACCAATTTGCAGATTTGGTGAGGGATCCTTCCCTCACCTTCCCTCATCAGCAAAAGTATTTGCTTGGCTATGTCCCAGATTACAGACCCAAACCACTGTCTAGTGGTTGGGCCACTGTCTTCCAAACTGGAGATCTTCTTGTCAGGAAAGTAACGTTGTTCAAGTACAATTGGGTCAGGCTTGTTCTGTTTTCTGGCTGTCTCCTTATTTATATCCTACTTTAAATATTAAAGATGGACACCCAAATAGCATATCTATAACTAAATTTTTAAAATTTACTCTCTTCTATCCATATCCACAAAATTGTATTTATAAAATATATATTACCTATATATTTGCAGTTATATTAATGCTTGTAAAAGATCTTGAATTTATATTCTTAGGTAAAAGCAGAAATCCTTTATATTGCCAAAATATCATAGGGATGAAGCGGAAACTTGGGAAATAGGTTTCAGTCCGGGGCTAGAAGGGGATTTAGGAATAAGGTAACTTTCTTTGTGTCGGTATTTGACCAGGACTACAAGAATCTACCCAGACCCCTGATGCATTATTCCCATTAGCTTTATTTGATTCTCTTGGGGGAAATATAGTTTTCGTAACAGTCTTCCCAAAGTGGAAAGTAATAACCAGACAAAGAGATAATTTCCATTTATCTTTGCTATTTTTAGAGAAGTGAATGTGTCCACTATTGTCACCTGTCACCGTTTATCAACTTTCCAGTCAGTAGGTTGGTATTTGTGTGTATAGAAAAATAAAAGGTGTATTTTGATTTAGGGAGCACAACACAGAAGCCTGCAAAATCCTCCATACTTCACCCTAGGAGCCAGCCAGCCACTGGGTTACATTCCTGTGAGGACAAGTAATAATCCTGCTAGAAAAAGTTTAGTTTTGTTTTTCCTCTAGCTTTTCAATGTACTTTATCTCCCATTTCAATTGTGTTGTTAGCTGATACTGTCAATCCCTGTGCTCACTCTTGGAAAACAGCGGGAAGATGCAGCATGTTGTGCTGCAGATCTGATCCATTCAAGCAACATCTGTTACAAACTGCAGAGATTTTTTTTCAGAACAAGAAAGCCCCAGTTACACGGTCTATCAGGAGGACTCATTTGCAAAGGACTGGGGTATCAGCTGATTTGAGGGAATTGTTCTGTATTTGGGTGATATGGGGAAGCTTTAGGTGTTTCGAGTGACATAGAAGAATTCTGCATGATTTTCCTTAATGGACTACTGTGTCTCTCAGTAGCATTTGCAGGATTGTAGCAATGACTCTGCCTCATTCCCAATCCTTTCCAAATGCTATGCTTGCCTATATATTATTCATCTAGGTGTCTGCATCTCTGTGCTGTCTCCTTTCTTTCTGGTAACTGAGTGCAGTTGCAGTAGGGCTTTGTGGTGTCCCCCTCCAGCTGCTGGAGGTGGAACAACCTGTTGGGATTTACAGGGAATTGCCTTTTCTGGCAGAGCCAGGTTAGGGTGGCATCGACGGGCTCTTGTTCCCTTTCCAGGCTTCTTGCTATTTCCCTGTGGAGTATCTGGTTCCTGTTGCTGAGATGTGAAATATGAAGAGCCTTGTAAAACAGTTTGTCAGGACATGTGTGAGGAACAATTCCAGTCAATATACCTTCTGCTTCGTTGTACATCAACGTAAATAACTCACATTTTAGTGCAAAAACATCAGACTGACTTCAATGGGACTCAAAACTATTGCTTTGTACAAAAACTGCCCAAATCAGACTAAAATACATAGATAAAATTTCATTTATATTTCAAAAAATGCTCTTACACTCTTCCTTTGTTGTCATGGCCACAAATAGCTGATTTTCTGCTTTGCATTTCTTTTGTAATGGGCCCAACGCGCTTCAACTTCTCATTGGTACGGAGCCTGCAAATGTATAACTCCTCATTATGTGATGACCCAAAATATTAAACAGTGGGAAACTTTCTTGCTTTACAATCCATTCGAAACCAGCAGAATGAAAGAAGTTTGACTCTGCCATTTATATGCTCCAAAGCAGCTTTACAACAGCTCTGCCTTTAAACCGTGGAACAGGCCCATTAGCAATTCAGTGAAGATGTCCCTGTAGAACAAGCCATCAGCAGCACTTTTTTTCCCCTTTTTTTAAAGATAGTCTGTGTCTTCGCCACAGACTGAATGCTAATTCTGTTCTCTAGATGGAAAGCTCCTCACCAAGCCTCCTCTGAAGGACAGCATCCCCCAGGGGGTATGCAACACTGGAAACGTTTGGAATTTTATGTGTATAGGACTATTTCATACATATGGATCTATACTATGGGAAATATTTTCATGATTATAATATACCTGCACACAGTACAAATGGATATGTTATTTTTATTTAAATACTGTAGCTGTGCATTTTGAAGATCTTTCGGAGTTCCTGATAAATGATTCTTTCAAATTCCTCTCTGTGTTTTATAATAGGGTGGGCCAGAATCAGCCTTTTCAGAAAAATTAAAATGATTTAGGAAATTAATTTGCTGAATGTGTGGATTTCCCCTTATAGAAAGATCTCAGTGGGGCAATAAAATACCAAGGTAAACACAAGCCCATGGATTTCTTTTCCTGTTCTTATTCCAATGCAGAAGGAAGGCAGAATACAAGAAAATTGAGGATTGATTTGGAGATTCCCAGATCTGTTTTCAGTGCATTTATAGGCAGGTAACCTGGCACGTTAGCACTGCTAATCCTGTGCTCCCTGGTGTGGAGGGCAGCGTGGGAAGGAGCGTGTTTTTGTATTGAGTGTTGGCTTTAGAATCATTCTGACTGACTTTCCCTAAAACATGAATTGGGGGAAATTTTTTAAATGAAATAGCTGAGCAAATTCAAATATTAGCATGTATAGAGAGCTGTTGCTTTCTTTCACTTTTAAGTAAAGTTAAAATCTTCTTTTTATGCTTAGTTCAGCTCACATACAGATTTGTTTTCACATTTTAGTTGCTTTTCTGTCATTTCAAGCAACACAAATACTGCAAATTTCCCCAACTAAAGCCCATTCTTGGATGCACGTAGGTGTGATTAAGGTGTTTATGGCTCTACATTTACTTTGGACATATTTGGAATCTGTAAGTCAAACTTGGGGACAGCCATAGTCTCTCTCCTGGCATCTTGCACATTCTGCATATAAAATACAGCTAAATTGGAATGCTCCAAAACCTTTATCTATGCTAAGCAGCCTGTTCCTTAACTATATGGTAGCTCCTGTGATGTATCCTAGGGAAAATCTATAGGCCAGAAATTCTGGGAAGATCTTGTGTTTCAACAAGTTGTTTTTTTCATTTGAAATTAGAGGGTTTTTTATTTATTATTTATTTTTTGTTTGTTTGTTTAACAAGAGTTTCTTGTTTGCTTGTTCAGCACGTGCTGACTTCCAGTTGTAGCAGTCATTTGAAATCGGATTTCAAAAACAAACCAAGAAAAAATATCCACAGACATGTCCCTAGCTAAAGTGCAGCTTATTACTACATTAAAAGAAAGGTAAGTAACAGAAAATAAAGTATTATTGCTGCAAACTAGACATGACTGATTGTGAATTATGATGGCAATTTCACAGCGTGGTGTAAGGGGAGATGGTTGGATTTGCAAATCCCGGTTTTTGGGAGCAGGCAGTAGAGCTGCCACTAAGTGCTGGACTCAAGAACTCTTGGGAATCTCTGGGATTAGTCCAGAAGAAGCCACTGTTAGTGACACAACCCAAGTAAAGATATTTTAGAAAGTTACAGCCTTCAGAAACAAGCACTAATAGTGGTGATGTGAGATGTAGCTCCTTGCATTGAGGCAGGAGTAGAATATGCAGAGGGCAAAGAAGGAATGTGCATCGGTCTGGCTCGTATCGAACATCGCAGGGGAAATAAATCACTGGCCAGGGAGCTGCTGCTGGGAGTAAAGCGAAGGCAAAGCAGAGCTGGAGAAGCCCTGTGTAAGCACGAGCCATTGAGAGACACGGAGCTGTGTGAGTATATCCCTAAGAGAAGGAAAAGCAATGTGTGCATAACCCAAACCCCAGCTATGTTTCTCATCCAATTTAATAGAAACTACATGTAAAATTGCACCCTTTTTCTTCCTGAAGCTCCACTGTCATGGTTCGGAAAAGCATTTGTATAAATCTGCCTTATCAGTTGTACTCACTGCAGAAGCAGTCACTGCCCTGTCCTTGCTTTGCTCTTTAGTCCATGAGCGATTTAGTCAGACGTATATTTGGGCAATAGCATTTCCTTAAAAAAAATGTAATATAGTGAAGCAATCTTCCTTTGTATTTGTGAAGTGGCTTGGGAAAGACTTGGAACAATTTTACAAGCATGTAGTGGAATAGTAAGAAAGGTTTGATTAAAACTCAGCATTTGTTTACATTTCTAAGCACATTTATTTTGGGAGCATTCTTTCTGAAGTAAATGGTTTCTAGCCAAAATAATGTCTGATCAAATTCAGTTTTAATAGTTACGAAGAATGAATGCTATAGGCACTGAGATGTTCTGTGTGCAGACACATCTGCAGGCTTGAAGCACATAATTCTAAATAAAACCAATGAAATTAAATAATTTCTTTGAGTATAGTTGAATGACATATGTCAGATATTATATATTCTTGGCACCGCTTTTTGTTTTAGAAAATACAGTGATACGTGGTAAGTTTTAGAAGGTCTTCCAGTATTTGATGAATGTGTAAAGCTGAGCTGGTGCTGGCAGTACGATAGTGCTGAGCTCAGTTAAACCTGACGTTGTGCACGGAGGAATGTGTCCTGTTTGGGGTTTTGCAGCTCAGAAATGCAACGTAATGGGGTTGGACTAGATGATCCAGAGATCCCTTCCAACCTGAATCATTCTGTGAATGTGAATCATACAGAATTCTGTGATTCTCTAAGAGGGAAAGCAAAGCTTTGAAAATTGTGTGTTTTCATCTGGACCAAAGGAAGAAGAATTAAAAACACTAGAGTGGAATTTCTCTGTTATAGCTTAAACCAACTGAGACCACTCAGCAACCCACTTCCCATTGCAGCTAATGGTGAACGCTGAGGTGCAAGGCTAATGTTTGTTTTTATAAAACATGTCCCCTCTTTCCCGTACTGTGCTGTGAGCTAGTTCAGCACAGCTCGGGATTGTAATTGGCATTTTTGGTCCTTTGGCTGGTAGAGACTTATTGCAGAAGTGACAGTAACAGTTTCAGGGAGAAGGGAGTCAAGCAGTGAATGCAGCTGTCAAGCCCTGGTAGGGCAGAAGCTGCCTTGAGTCCAGCATTACTAGCCCATCTCTGTAGCCAACAGGGAAATAACCAAGGGCAAAATTGACTCTGGAGGTCCAAAAATAACATTACAAATTCAGGCCTCTTTTTGTTGGTATTTTATATTAAAGTAATGCAGAATCATTGCAGAAAACAAGGAGAATGTCACATGCTCTTCAATAACTTTTTTGCATACAAAGATAGGAGGGAAATTGTATTCATTCACTGACTGACTTAATTTCCTGGAAAATTTAAATTGATTCTGTAGTGCGTGTTGTTGTACAGTCTGTATACTGTATAATAATATAATAATTGCCATGCGCACTCTGAGCCTCGATCCAGCATCACTTTGGTTTGAGAAGCCAGTTTCAAACTTGCTTATGGCAGAGAAGTCCTCAAAAGAGAGGTGAGATCCAAAAATCTTATTATCAATAATTCAAGATCAAGATCAATCAAGATTTTGACGCAGTTGATGACAGTAGAGATGTACTGACATGAGAGAGACAAAAAAGAAGTCAGAAAAGTGGGGGGAAAGGAGGAAGTGAAAAGTGGAGGGATAAACAAGCAGTAATTTGGATCAAGTATAGTGTGAAGCTTTGCAAGATAAATATTTTGTTTGGCTTAAAATTGTTGATAGAAATGAAAATTTGCAAGGAAAATATTTATGCTCTTCAATGTGTACTGTATTTCACTGATAACAAAAAAAAATCTATTACGTTTTTATTGTCTTTCTTCAATCTTGCTTTCTTTTTCATGAGAGATGAAAGTGGGAAGAGGAAAGCCCCAATCATTAATCATTGAGAAAATCATTAAGAAATTAAGAAAAACAAAAAAGCGAAAAAAATTAAATGAAGAATCATTTCTAAACATTATGATGAAATATATTGGCCTGATGTCCAATTAAATTTATCGTGGTGTTGTCATTAGCTTTTGTTGAACTTTGCACAGAACAGGCCACTATTCCGAAGGCTCCTGTTCTACCTTAAAAATGGAGCTTTTTCTCAGGGAGAACACAGGGTTAACAGGGGGCTGCTTATTACAGATCCACAGAGTGTCCTTGTGGAGTCGCCTAGAGCAGTTCCAGCCCTGCCAGGAATCGTTTGAATCCAGTGTCAGGCTCGTGATTTATAGGTCTGCTTAAGTAAAGGCCAGTCTTGCTCTCAACACAGCCATTTGTTTCAATTCCTTTTCGTTTTTAACCACTTCGGAAGGATGTGGCTTTGGAAGAGCAAATGGATGGAGCTTGCACCTTTCGTCTGGTTGGTTTTTGGGTTTTCTTTTTTCCTTCCTAAGTGAGAAATTCTCACCGATTGGACCTAGAGAAGTATTTTGTAATATCACACGTAACAAACAGGACTGCAGATCAGAACAGTGATCACTCTTCCTTCTAATAGTCATCACCAGCATTTATATTGGATTTTAACAGCAGCCCTCACTATCTACCTGGCACTGATAGGAGGCTTTTTCCCAAAGAGGAAGCTGGTTGCATAGGGTCATGCAGAGATGCACACGGGAAGCAGTTCACTTACTGCTTAGGATGCAATATTGAATGTTCCTGTTGTCCTGACTTGAAAACCTGCTGTTTCCCAATTTGCCATTATCTGGCAATTTGCAGAGAAGAAAAACACTAAACAGATGAGTGTAGTACTAGATTTTCATTGCAATTATGAACGAACACGGTCATTTAATTGGATGTTACAAATTCCTTGTTTGTTTTTCAAACGAATGGCATGAATTTTTAGATACCTGTAATGGACTGAACTTCTTCAAATTTCTGTTTCCTCCAGCATTTTAAGAACCACAAGAGAGGGAAAACTTCTTGTCCACAGAGAAGAATAAAATATTTTAAACTGTATGAGAGCAAACTTTGCAAAGGAATATCCATTCTGTATGGATTTTATTTGTGAGTACATAAAGGCAAGGACTGTTACATTCAGAAGATGTTTTAGAGATAAGTTTGTTATACTTGAATTTTAATCTGATATTTAATATCAGGTATTTCTATATGTATGCTATGGCAAGGTTTACTTTCTTAAGGAATCTAATAAATCATTTTTCATATGTGTATTACAGAAAAAAAATATCTGTACAGTTTAAAAAAGGCTGTAAACAGGTAGAGCAAGTATGTGAAAGTCAACTAACTTGTCAGATTTCCAAGGAACAGCTTTGTCTTTCCTTTAAAACGAACTTTCCTTGTCTTCGTGATCCTTTTGGCATAAAAGCCGTTTGTTTCCTCACATGGGGTGTGTTTGTATATGTATTTTTTATACTGCATCTTGCATGTGGGAGCTTTTGAGCTGTTCTGTAAGCAGAAAACCCGGGGCTGGATCTCGAGCTGTCGCTGAGTCTGTCCTTTTGCCCAAAGGCAGGATCGCTTTGTCTGCCCTGTCACCGAAAACCGTCAGTGACAAAAATTCCTGCCTCCTGCCTGACAGTCTGCTCCAGTGCTTTGCTATTAACAGCCTTGGAAAGTTTCCCATAGCATCGAGCCTTAATTTCCCGTCTATGATTTCAGACATTTACTTTTTGTTCACTGTTTATGAGGGAACGGATTATTTTCCCTTTTTTGTAAAAGGCTTCGGATAATATATGAATGCTCAATATCGTGTTCTTTCCTACATCTTTAGATTTTGCATTTAGATTCTTTCAATTTTTCCCTGCAGATCTTGCATTCTGATTATTCTCACTGTTTTCCTGCTTCAGTTTATATATGGGATTGTTGCAATACGGAGTCCAAAGCTTAATTTAGTATTTTAGCTGCGGTCTTATCAATGAAAATATGAAGCACTTCACCAATTCACGTGTCATCCTTCTGGAGGCCCCTGTTAGCGTAAGTTTCATTCATATATCAGTGTAGGTGACATAAAGGCAAGCAGGTACATCTAATGCACATGATAGTGTACACACTTGCACTTATTTGCAGTAATAATATAACTTAATAACAATAATAATTATTAATAACAATAACTTATAATTAATATAACTTAACTTAAACGTGCTCTGTACCTCTCTCTGGATACACAGCAATGAGATGCAACTCTCTTCTGCATCCTTTCTTTATTCCAACTGTAGTTCCATGTACAACTGAGGTCCATGTCATTTGTCCTTAGCTAAAACTATTAAATATTTTTTATTCTAAAGAGAAGCTGGAAGATAGCTCAATGGTTATATTTTAAACCAAAAAGGGAAGGTTAATAATGATAGCTTGGCGTACTGTGTGTGTGCCTGCAGTTGCCATGCTGGCATCTTGATCTGATTTTGCCTTTTAGCTATTGTGCAAGCTCGTGTGTGGGCTCTGTCAGATCTAATATTGATTACAAGGGTTGCTGAATTTATTATGCTACTTGTACTTTGGTTCTCATTTCTACCTGTGCTGACCTCTCCATTCTGCAGGTCAGTGGCTGAATTCTGTGAAATCTTTTATCCTTGTTTGTAGACTCAAAGTTTCTGCACATCTTAGCTCCCGAAAACCAAAAATTGCTTGTCGGACTGCGGAAAGTTCTGGAAAGATTACAGACCCCTTATAGCTGGGCAAGAGATGGACCTAATGTATAAGTTTCAGTTTTAATAATCCACTTTGCAAGTTTGAAGGTGAGCCTATTTATCAATTTCTTTTTGCACTCTAGAGAATCTTGGCAATAAGAAATTTGGGTCTTACACAAATAAATGCTAATGTGATCGGTACTTCCAGAGACTATTAACTCCAGAGATCTTGTGTCGCTGTCTTGTCTTTTCTTTGGATCTCTGCCTTGAATTCAATGTCTTGCAGGACAAGCTGTTGCGGAGCTGACGTGTGTTGCCAGCTTGCAGTAACTCTGAGTATCAGACCTGAGGTTGCCGAGCATCAAGTTGTAGAAAGACTCTGCTTGTCACTGCAAAAGGTAACGCTGCTTTTACAAGCACAGGGAGATGATAAACGTGGAGCAGTGTTTGACAGCCTAGAGATGCTGAGGCCAGAATCAGAGGATCGCAGAGGCAGCAGGGCTTAGGGTCACATAAAAAGGCCTTGATGGGGCTGCCTAGCTTATGTGGAGCTGTTTTGCACGGATCTTTCTGTCGCTTATCGGCTTTCACACTGTCATCATTCGTGCATCAGGGTGCATGTGCACTCGTGATGGCAGGCCGGGGGATTTCTGAATGACGGTCTGGTTTAAAGCTGTGTTTGATTTGGTCTGACAAGGGGTCATGAAACAGTAATCATCTGAGGAGGTTTCTAGTCCCTCTGAGGCTGGAAGCAGCAAGCCTGACATACGTGAATGATCTTGGGTGACGGAAACAGCATATTTGAATTTCTATACCTTACATATGCAGGGACAAGCAAGAGACTACCTCAGCACTGCAATGTAAAGTATTCCAGCCGAGAGGTACGGGTCCACCTAGTCGTGTTCATGTGTAATTGAGGGGAATTTTCTTCCCCTAAGTTACGTACAGGATGAGTTTGATAGGTTACGGGACGTGGTTTCCTGCTGTCCCCTTATACCTTGATGTCTGTTTGTGAGCAAGGTGAGAACAGTGTTAACCAGTGCCATCTCCTTGGCTTATTGCAGCTTTTAAAGTGAGATTAATTGCCAGTTTTCACCTCTGTGGCTGGCAAAACAATGTCAGTCCTTCCCTTTCAGCTTCCTCTATTATCTGCTCGACATCCAGACAATTCCTTCAGAAAAAAAGGAGGTTGTGACGACTGCTCCGACCAGCTCCAAATGCCACAACACTTCGTGTACTGTGTTTTCTTTCTGCTTCATCTTTAGAAATGTAACTATTTTACTAATTTCATTTCATTTGATACCCCTAATTTCTTGTGAGAAGGTGGGGAGCAAACAATTCCCATCAGGAGTTGGTAGCCGTGAATGCCAGTAATATCAATCATTTCTTAGAGGAAGTCGACACCCTGTGACTAGATCAGTGCTGAGAAATGGGTTTAGAAGGTATACAGATACGAGTAGTATTCAACGTGTATTGGAAGGAAGATGGCTTTCCTGAATTTTAGAAAGATCCCTAATTGCAAGTAAAATAATGCACAATACAGTTTGAATTAATCTTGGAGCAAATGTCTGGCACCTCCTGTAGTCTGCAAGAGCACTCTGAAAATGAAGAATGTCAAGTACTGAAAAATGCAAGGAAAGGGGTGCTTTAATGTCTCAGAACATTATGAAAGATTAACTAAGCAAATTAATTAGGCGTTTGACGGTTTTGCCTACAATTATCTTATGCCACTGCTTGTCATTTCAGTGCAGTCTGTTGAAGGTTTCAGTGGAATATATTAATCAAATGTTAAATTCTGCATTTAAAACGTCATGAAAAAAACTGTTTTGTATTCTAGGTACAGAGGCGTTCTTTTACCAGCGTTATGCAGCTCCGGGGGTACTTGACAGTCTTTGGTCATCTTCAGCATCCTCTAGCATATTCAATGTCTGTTCCTCCACAGTGCACACATGCTTTAAAATACTTGCAAAATCTCTCACAAATTTATTTTCTGTTTCTGATTGTGTGGCTGAGCCACATACCCCAAAGTCTGTGGAATGTTTTTCTTAATTTTCTTAATTATACAGAGCTTCTAATGGTCAGAATTTCTGTAGAAATAAGAGTCCATACTGAACTTCTCTTTATGGAAAAGTATTTCCAGGTAAACACAGCCTTTATGATCAAAGATCGGCTTCCACTGTAAGCTTTTGGATTAGGTAGTTCTTAACTAATTACCTAATTATTGATGGGACATGCCTAGCGATAGAAAACTGCCTTTTTCCTCAAGTTTGATTACAATTTTCCAGTTCTTTCGTATTTCAAGGGGTCTCTGGCAACATAATTGTATAGTTTGTTTTAGTTTGGAAGTGTGATGAGGGAATGATACATCTAACATCAAGAGAATCAGCTAATCTTTAGTTTTAAAGAGGGTCCCTGAGATTCTGCCAATATCACCAACTTCACTGGACTTTGTTCCAACTGGATATTATTATTATTTAGCTTTAATTTCTTGCAAAGTCCCTTTGTTTTTCTTCAGTATCTTGTCTGAGCAGGATTGGGTCAAACACTCATCTGCAGAGCTGTCAGTGACGTTCTCCTACCGGGTCTTCACGCATTTGCTTTTTCTTTCTGACCTTGGTTTATATTCGGCTTAGAATTTCCACATTCATCCGCACTGTATTTACTGACCTTTTACCCCAGCCTTTTCCGTGGTGCAGTATTATAAGCCATCTTTAAGTCCAAATACATTATGTCTATTAGTCTGTCCCATCAGTTCTTATTGCCACTTTTTCACAGAAGTTAATCAGATTTCTTCAGCATGACCTACTCTATCTCATGATTTCCCATTGTACCTCTCCCTTTCTCTGTGTCCCTTTATTTTTTATGTCACTTATGTCCCTGTTGTAATGACTGCATCCAACATACAAACACAGTTTCCTTCAGTATTAGTTGTCTTTGCTTCCCTTCTGTTTTCTGTACCGCTGCTAATGCTTTTTCCTCTGCTTCACTAATTTTTATATTCACCGCTGCTCCATCTGGTTTCCTTATTCGGGTCCAAGTCCAGCGTACATTAACTTAACAGGACAGGAATTGGTCCTGAAAACCAAAATCCTTCTAGTAAATCCAAACATAAGCATTGACTATGAGAGCTTCATTCTTCTTAGACTAAACAATCCTTTTTTTAAAACCTGTTAAATCTATTTTTCTAACACATAACCTTCAATTTAGGATTGGCTCTTCGGCACATGTCATTTCACTCAGCCTAATTTTGGGAGTCTGTTTCTTCTGCCTTGGCACTTGGCTACTGAGCATTTCTTTGAATCGACCCACTTGAGTTCTGTTCATTTTTGTCATCAGGTCATAAATGTTGATCCTGGGATAAACAGTAGCTAAAACCTGTCTCCTAATGCTGTAGCACCTGGCGAAATGTTTCCTGTGGAGTCGAGGCACTCTGTTATTCTGAGTCCTGTTTTTCCCTTGGCTTCTGCTGCCCTTTCAAGTAGACTTCGATGCCTCAGTTTGTCAAACTGTTGAAGTGAAAATAGTTTCTTCCTTTTCCTTAGCTCTTGACTTACACATGTGACGTGTCCTTCAAACCAAGTAATTTCTCAATAACTTGTATTTTCCATGAGCTGAAGGATCTTTTTCTTATTTCACAAGCATCTCTGAGAAGGAAGTCTGTTATTAATGCATGTCTGACATCTATAAAGACAAAAAGTGCATCTGTTTTCCTGTGTATTCAGCTATGTGTAATTTTTTGTTTGTTCCTAGCTTTTTCTTTTTTTGTGTTTCTAATCTTTTTCTTTTTTGCTTTTCTCTCTCCCCAGTTTTTAACTTTTTAAAGCATAACTACTTTTCAGGGGTTTATTTTTACAACATAAAATATATTACAGGAAGAAACACTTTCGAATGTGCTGCAAGACAGAGATGTCTTCTGGCAGGTCACTGCAGACTTGATCTTTTAACAGTTTTGCCAACACTAAATGTACTGCCACTGCCAAGGCAACTCTTAGAACCTCCTAAATAGACATCCACGCATAGCTCATTTTAACATCCACAAGCATACAGAATATTCTTAATTTCCTTTATTTCCTTATATTCCTTTTCAGAACAGTTTTTAGTCTCAAGACTCCTGCTTACCTAAATGTAATTACTTGTGCAATCATTGATCACTACTTACCTGCTAGTGTATATGCACTAATGGAACATAAGTACAATGAAGAGTTGAGCAAAGCCCTAGCGAATTGCTTTTCTTAATTTCAGTGAATATTTGAGATATTGTTATCTGTCCTTGTCTTGAGGTACAGGAGCACCTATAAAATATTTTGTTAAAGAATCAGAATTTTTTTTTTTTAATAAAATGAGTTTTTGTCTTGCTTTGGGAGAAGAGGAGGAAGGAGAACAGTTGCATAGGAAGCCTGTTTCTGCAAACACTGGTTGCTTGTCTTACGTCTTATGTCTAAGAAACCAGCTGAAAGAAGCAACTATAATATTGAACACTTGGAAGGAAGTCTTCATTCTCTTCTGCTATCAGCACTAATAGTTTAATCAAAGTCTTAAAGATTTGAAAAGTTATTATTTTTACCTACTGGGTGTTAAACATAAATAAGACTTGACAGCAATTGCCTATTCCTTTGTACCATCCGTTGTGGTGCCCTGTTGTTCATTTATCTAGGTTTGAGATGTCTTTAACAGAAAATTGGGCATCTTCTACCTTTAGACTTTGTCTGTTTGTGTTGCGTTGTTCTGGAGAGGCTGGGTTATAGAAACATGAGAAACCTACAGTACCTCCAGCTCTGAGGCATTGCCTAGCATGGAAATGACCCAAAATACCCAAATCTTTGTAAAATAAAGCTTCTATTTCAGAGTCACTCTTGGAACTATGTAGAAGCGCTAATGCAGCCTATGGAAAAGTAGCTCCGAATGCGAAGCCACTTTCCCTAAATAAGCCGGGACACTGCGACCATTTCATTTCTCAGAGTGTTTATGTGAAATTAGGGAGACCTGAGAGAGCTGGTAACGATCTGGATAATGAGGAGTTATCTAAACATATCTACGTATATCTACAAACACCTAGGACTGCTCAAGGAATTCTGTGAAGAGAATATATTTTTGCAAATCACACTGTGAGTTGGTGTAAAATTTAACAAGAAAATAGGGCTTTTTATAAATGTATGCAAGGATGTTTAAATGTCATAGTTGCAATTTGTTTCATTTGTTATAAGGTAAATTAAAAATAAAACAGACATATACAAATAATTACATGATTATAAATAGTAAAACTGTTACTTTTGTCTGATCGATCAGTGAGGTAATACATGTGTATTTTGTTTCTGTGGTTGCTCCAAATATTATATCGGAGAGTGAAAAATTGGCACTTTTGGTGTTTCTGTACCCAATGTGTACAGAGATGGGGAGAAGAGAGGCCAGCAATAAATAGCAAAATACGGCAGTGATTTTTGCATGTTGACTCAGTCCAGACTTCTAAGCAAATAGAAGAAATAGAAATTTTGGATTGAAGTTGTGGACCCAGAAGAATAAGTTGAGTTGTTTGTTTGTTGTCCTTTCAATATAGGAGCTGTGGTGCTGCAGGACAAGCCCGATTGAAGCTGACAGCTCCGAGGAGGTGATGGGAAATGGTTTAGAGGAGGTTCCTGTGGCCACAAATCGTGGAGGAATATGCACAGAGCCGAGGAGTTAACTGCAAAAGATTTTTGCCTCAAAAACATGTCTAAATTCATTTTTAAAACCCTTCTAGTGGAGGTGAAACTGTCTTGTATCTGGGGATTATTTTAACCCCAGGAGGGCTTCGTAACGGACATCAAAACAGATGAGTTGTGACAGACACTTCCTGAAGTCTGCAAGTGCAGTTCGCACTCAAGACCTAGTGACTGTCACAACTGCAGCCAAAGTTTCATGTGGTGGATTTTGTTTCATTTTGTTTTTTCAGTTGTCTGGGTAGGATACGTTTCTCGTCGGTGATAAGATCGGATCATTATGCAAACTACCTGCAGACACAAAAAGCCTTCATTTTAATTTATCAGGTTAAAAATAGGCCGCTTCCACACTGGACTTGACTGGGATGTTTCACCCGGAGAGAAACGCGGGCTCCGGAGAGGCTGGGGCTGCTCTGTGGCGGCAGGAGCTGCTGGTAGCGCTGAAGGGGCCACATCAAATCGCACCTGAGCTTAGGACCGCTGTGAGCGGGACAGGGGGAAAAAGCTGTGGTGGGAAATTGAGTTCATGGAAAAGGGAAAATGGTGATTTTTAACCTGTGGAAACAAGGGCCGCTCCCCTGGGTGGGACTACTCGTCACTGCCCAAGTGTGAAGCTTCCAGGGGAGGCTCAGGTTAGACGTTAGGAATAATTTCTACATGGAAAGAGTGGTGAAGCGCTGGAACAGGCTGTGCAGGGAATGATGGAGTCACTGTCCCCGGCAGGGCTCGAGGAACGTGTGGATGAGGCGCTGAGGGACACGGTTTAGCAGGCCTCGTGGGGAAGGGCTCTTGGTTGGACTTGAACTTGAAGGTCTTTCCCATCCATAATGATTTTGTGGTTCTGATTCCAAGCTGGCTATGAATATACATTCACCACGCTGTAACCTTCTCGGTTTTATGTTTGGTAGAGGCAAGGGCCGATGTTTCTGGCAGACGCACGTTCCCTTTGCTACAATGCCGAACCGCATGGTTTGGCCCCCAGGGATGAGTGTTTGGACCATCATAAAATTAACCCTGATAATCTGTGTGCCAGGGGTGAGAAGAGTCCATGTGCTCCTTGTTACAGCATCAGCCTTGTCAGGGAGAAAGGGTGGAATTTCTAGAGTATATATATTAAGTTTGTGATCATTTTAAAAGCAGTTTACAATGGCAATTTGCAAACATCCAAGCTGTGTTTCTCAGTGGGGAGAGGCTTGGGCTGTCCAGGGAACCCTTGAGGAGCTATTGTACCAGACAGAGCCCAGGGATGGGGAACAAAGGCCTTTCCCTCTTTGGTTTTTTGTCAGCTTTGGTTTCTTAATATCTAATTGATAATTAAATATTTGTTA
This sequence comes from Crypturellus tataupa, assembly GCA_034781795.1. Lineage (NCBI taxonomy): Eukaryota > Metazoa > Chordata > Aves > Tinamiformes > Tinamidae > Crypturellus > Crypturellus tataupa. Next base: position 77,797 of record JAWLRI010000397.1, read on the forward strand.
ATTGGTAATATCCTATTAAAAATCAAATATGCAGCTGGCAGCTTCCAGTTCAGTAAAATGACAGCTTTAAAATTTATTTTTTTCCTCTTTGCAGGTGTGAAACACTAATAGTTCCTTGTGATGAGACTCATTTAACATTCACCGGAGAAACAGTGCTACAAAGAGTATAAGATAAGGTGAGATTGTTGCATTTCTGTCTTTCATAGTTGGAGGGTATTTTCCCTGTGATTAAGTTATTCAAATTAGCCTTGAATTGTAACTCCTACTGAAACGCCTATTTAAATAATAAAGACTTACAGAAATATAACAACATTTTACGACTTTCATAACTTTTGCACAGAAGAGAAACAACTTTGTAAGCATTTATGGGAACTTGTTATGCAGAATACCTAGTAATTAGTAAAGGTTCTTAAGGGTAGTTAGTTACAGGTGGTCCTTTTTTATTGGTTCCTAATAGAAGATAATCCTTAATTATTTAATTACACAGAGTGGTGCTTAAGTGAAATATCAGCTTCAGATTTTAAGAGCATCAGCTTGTTGCTGTCCTCTTCCAAGTTTGCTTTCTTCTCTTGTGTTAATATCACCTTTGGTCTCACGGTTTTTGGATAGGAACACGCATTACTCTCACTCTAGCTCTATTATTGTTATTATTTGCACTTTGGCAAAGCCTGCGTGCTGCGATCTGCCGTTATCCCTGTGCTGCTGGAGTGTTTGAACTTGGCTGCTTCTGTTGAGTGGCACTGGGGTGTGTTATTGCATTTTGAATGCATCTCGGGGCTATATATTAGCTGAAGTCTCGTGCCATACAGGAAGCTAATTTTATTTAAGTAACCTGGTACATTTTACTAGCTTATAATTGTACGAGAAATCTCTTTCCTCTTGCTACCCTAATGTTAAGCAAATCAGTGTCTGTTTGGTACAGTCTTCTGCAATGTGGTTCTACACTTTATATTTGAGTTGTGCTCTGGCTGCTGTTTTCTATGTGGTTTTGTTTTTTCTTTTTTTTTTTTTCCTCCTGACAGCAGCCAGAAATGCAGCTCCCTTCAGCCTTTACCATGTCTTTTTTGAATGAAATTACCCTTGCTTTCTCTGCTCACTATGTAATGAGGATATAAACTATTATTGTACAGAGGATGTGTTGCAAAGAGATTGTTAAGATTGGAGGAAACTATAAAAGAACTATAAAAGAGGATGATTTTTGTTTTTGGGGTTTTTTCTTGCCTGTGTTCCTCTAATCAAAGCTGATGGGGAAATGTGCATCAGAGTTGGTTTTGTTGTCTGCATGTGGAATAGGTTCAGGCATTCAAGAAGTGAAAGATTTTAGAAGGGAAATGAGAATCATGGGCAAAAGCAGTTGTTTTCTGTTCACTGTTTTTTAACTAAGAATTGCTGAATAGTCTGTCAGTGAACAAGTTCAGAGTTTGCATCTCTTACTGTGTTCTTTGGTTCCAGGCCCAGATGTCAAATGGGTCTGTATCGGGAATATATCGTGAACTGATGATTTTAAATGTTTAAGCATTCTGACTGTGCTCACAGCTGAGATATATTCCATTTGCAAGCAGGGCAAGGTCAGAAAGATAGGGAGCCCTGGAAAACTGTGGATAAGTCTTGAAAATGTTTGGCCAGTGAGTGAGTGGATGCTTAGTGTGTTCAGCATCACTTGCTCAGCAAGCATTTTATCGGTGGAAACCCTGCGTATTCGGTATTTCTGGCATGCAGGAGTACAGCTTGCACATACAGTGCAAATCCACTGTTCTTTTAAAAGGATACATAGAGCTGGAAATTGTCTTTATTTATGCATGTCAACACCAATGAGCTGACAGACATTTTAATTATACCGTGTTGGGCTGCTTGCTACAAATAAATAGCAAACATTTCCAATAACTGTAATTAGCTTGTGCACTATAATAAGTAAGAAAATAGAGGCCTTTAATTTCCGAAGCATGCAATAATTTTGTTTTATTCATGCAAATGATGCTTACTGAAGGCAAACAATTCTGCTTGGCTTGTTTTGTGACTACTTCCTTCATCCAGTGTGGAGGTGGTCGCATACCAGTTCTTGTAGCTCCTCCCTGCGCAGGGCACAGCTTTACGTTTAGTCCCTGTGTCACTGCTGTTACATTTCTGAGGTCAGTACGAGTGTTTCTGCAGACTCTGCCCGAATATGCTGACCTAGTGCCAAAATCCTTGAAATTCTTGGTTTAGTGATACCACTTCATCAAACTGCTTGCTCATTTTGAGAAAATGGCCCCACTTCTGGATGTCTTTTTGTTGATTAGCAGAGACAAGCTTTTCAGTTAATGGTTATGGAATTCTCTCCTAGTTATCCCCATTTGAATTAGAGCTCTTGTCCGTTCTTTCCATCCATGGACTCTCCCACCAGCCACTGAAAAACATCTGCGTCCTTTTCCTGTAAGTATAGGAGCCAAAATGGTTGAGGAAGAGCCAAGATTTCATTGTCTCTCCTTGACATAGTTGGGTGAAAGTAAGTGACACAAAAAAGACAGTGGTTCAGGATGTGGTTTTTTTGGTTTGGTTGGGAGAGCCCTCAAAGAGCTGCTTTGCATCTGCACATCCATCCATTCCTTAGAGCATTTAGATGATCCTGTAAAACAAGTTTTGTTGGATAAACTGACAAATGAGCATAAGATTAGGGAAGTGATTAGTATGAACATCAGATATGGATCAGTGGGTATGTTTTCTGTTAAAAGATCCAGTACTGTTGAGATGCATGTGGATAAATTTATTTGTGTAAACAAACGATTAACAAATATGTATCTCGCTAGGGTTACTAAATTGCCTTTAGGAGGAAGTCTGCCACAAGAAGTCATTGCAGACTGCGTTTAGTCCTCCCCTTCACCACCACAATCAACAGGCAAGAAAAGCCAAGATCGCAGGTGTTAACTTTATTTCTGGGACCTGGCTTAGTGCTGTTGTGCAAATTCTCTACTTTCTGAACATAAGTTACTTAAATGGTAGAAATTTCCATCCCTGTTTCAGGCTTTTGAAACTACCCTTGAGGTTCCTTAAGAGACCTGGTATCTCCAGATGATTTGCAATGTGTTGTGCCTGAGATGTATCACTCCTTTTGACCTGACGACAACAAATTTTGGGCTGGCTTACTTTTTCTTTGCTTCAAAGAGAACGCCTCTGATCCCAAGTCTGCACTCATAGATGACCTGCATGGAAAATACTGAGGAAAACTCCTTGAAAAATGAAGAATCAAGTTCATGCAACTTTAATGATTTTCTCTTAGCTTTAACATATTGATTTGTCTCAGCACAGTGGTTTTGCACTGGGATACACAGTAGTTTGTGAAGAAATCCCTATGTCTCGTAAGACTTCACTACTGTCTATGCACCTGTCTTTTTCAATGTTAACTCCAGTTAATAAAAATGCAAAACTCTTTTTATGTTGTTTCTACCTGTCTTCTCTTGGATCACAGAATATTTTGATTTGTCTGAGGATCAGGATGCTGGTTAGATTGCAAAAGGCCTTGATTGAAGTATTGATTTATGAAATTAGATTCTACATGTCTTCCCAGGAAATGCCATTTGTAGGTAGCTTTGTCTTCTCTTTCCTGATGATGAGGTAAGTCCTTTCTAGCTAAGCAGGCATAATCACAGAAGATAAAAAATGCGGCATGCCTTAATTCTGGGAGGTGAACTGCTTTTTAAAGTTTATTTTGAGGAATATAATGGGTCTTCCTTTTTTTGTTGTCGTTACTGTTTTGTTTAAATACTCTTAGTGTAATGAACTGTTCTGAGGCTTAGCTTTTGTTCACTGTGTTATGGACAAAATTATGGAAGAAGAAATTACGGAATTATTGGTTTTTGCATGAGCTGTTTGAATCTTTTAGATCCTTATTTTAACTAAAATTATTTTTACTAAATTACAGTAAATGAGACACAAGTGTTAATTTTCAGCTGTCAGCTACCCTCCTTCTGTAGATGTCTCAGTCCCTAACTTGTATGTAATATCTTTTGTCTGTATCTCAAACCGAATAATGTACCTGTCCTGCTCATTTCCTGTAATTGTATGGATATTCCTGCAAGTAGTTTCTGTATTTGTATATTTTCCTTTGCAAGGATTCAAGGACTTTTGAGCACAGTGCAGGCTGATCAGGTACGTAGCAGGACGAAGTTTTCCATCTTGAATTCCACCACTCCTGATTCAAACTGAGCCAAAAATGAGATGATGATAGTTCATCTCCCTGTTAAGGGTGAGGATTGTCACAGAATATTATTCTGCAGGATCTTATTTAACTAAGCTGGTTAAGTCCTGGGAAGGTTGCTGTCATATAACAGGTTGCCAGAGTTCCTCCTGTGCTTGTTGTGATGAAGGATGCCCATCCTGTTAGAATGGGAGCTATGGGATCACAGAGTGCTGCTCTCATGCTCATATGACGAAAGGGAAAATCCAAACGTGCATTTAGAAAGGGCTGAAGAGTTCTTCATCTAAGGATATTTAGTAAATGCTAAATATATGTGTTATCTGTGACGTTCGTTTGACTGGACTGTAGGACTGTATTTGCTTAAGCTCTCTCTAGAATTCCTCCAGATTGCACAGCCACATTCAGATTATTTATGTGAAGTATTAACTGATGTTTGGATGGGTCATAAATGTGTTTTGCTTTTGCATTATTTACTACCAGCTCAGGACAAAAAGGTTGAGGGAGGGTTGGACTGTGACCTCCCAAACGTTGGAATTTCTTGTGAAGAACAGAGCAGAGAACTTGCTGGCCAGGCAGAGTTCTCTTCCAGGCTTTTACAGCAGTGTATGGACAAAATGTGCAACCAATGGACAAATCAATTCTGTCTCTCACCTTTAAACAGAACACTGATGATGTTTCTCTGGACGCTCACTAAAGATAATGTGAAATTGGTCACTGGGTGTCACTGTTTTACCACAGGAGTTTGGGTAAAAGTGGGTTTCTCTGGCCTTGAATTACAACCGTCTTAACGGGCCCCCGTTGTGAAGTTCCTGGGTGAGAGGCGTGCAGCGTTGGGATGACTAGACAACCTATGGAGAACACAGGAAGGGATATTTGCATGCTGTGCCAACAGGGCATATAAATCCTTGATATTTCCTAATGTGCCCCTATGGGAACCGTGAGAACGGCAGAAGGGTGATGTGCCCAGGTCCTTCCCTGTGCTGTTCAGAAGAGTAGAGGATGATGGAGAGCTGGTTGCTGTTCTTTGAATGCATCAGTATTCAAAAACATGTAAAGGAGGGTTGAATCATTCCAAGTAGGGCTGTGAGAGAACATCTCATCTATTCCCCTCACTCAGGTAGATCCATTATGTTCTAAGCTATCTCTGACTAAGGTGTTCTTAAAAATGTACCTGATGGTTGCTATTCTTGGTGTTCTCCTCCAGTGCTTCATAATTCATGCTGAACAGTTTTTCTTGATAACAAGTCTTGATATTCTTGCTTGCAACTTGTTGTTGATTCCTGATCCATCTTACAGGTAACAAGAACCAAGTCTTACTTTCCTCTTCGCTTGGGGCTGGTTTGCTTATTTTTAACTTAAGCACAACCAAATATGTGCGTGAAGAATGCATGGATGTGTCCAAGATTAGTTATTGCTGCTTAACAAACAAAATAATGTACAACGGTTCTTAGACAGTAAGAACTGAACACTTTATTAATAAAATGACTTTGTATTTTAATCAGAAAAGGGGGAAATAATTCAGAAGTGCTTCTTAATGGTTAAAAATGGTGGCTAGGGGTTAAGGTTTGTTTTTTTCCTCTGTTGATGAGATGTAACCTATCGATACTCAGTCGTTCACTGAATTTTATTGCCTATTCAAAACTCCCAAGGAACTGTCCAGTCCTAGTTAGTTATATCTTTTGCTGAAAAACAGCAGTGATATTTGTGTGTGCTGGAGCTCCCATGCAAATTTGGGATCAGTGGGAGCTGTAGTTGGGGAGCAGTGTTTTCTGCTAAGTGGCTGCTGCCTTTCTTTCTCATCTTGAGTTTGAGAATATTTTTCAGAGCCATCCGTACAGGGCTAGCTAAAAATGAAATTTCAAGGTCTAAATACAAATTTCAAAACGAGCCATTCGATCACATTGAGTTTGTTACATAGCCTGTGCAAAGTTTTGTCATACAATGTGTTTCCAAGTTCCTTGTCATCTCTAATTTTGCTTTCTGTTGGGAAGCTATTCTATTGTCCAGACATCTGGTAGAGAACTTTGCTAATGCAGTGAGTGTCATCTTCCATTTCTCTCATTTCAAGCTCTTGCTGCTTGCATTAGGCCTCTTCCAGTTCCCTAAATATGCCTTTAGCCTCTCAGGCACTTGGATTTGTCTCGTATTTGTTAGAAACGTCCACTTTAGTTAACAGCACTAAGTGAGAGAAATACTTTATTTTCTGCAAATTTGTATGATTTGACACCTCCTGCCTTCAATCATTTCGGTGCCCTTTATGAGATACTTCCTCTTTAGCTACATATTTTCCCATTATATGAGGAAAATTAGCCACAAGCTCCCTTCAGGTCATGTAGGTCTGTATCAGGCTTACTGGGCAGATACTGAGCTCTACTGCAAGGAAGAGCTCCTGAAATTTCCTTTGAGACAGTTGTTCTTCCAGTCCTCTCAGCTTCAACAAATAAGACACCAATTTCAAAGGCTGCAGCAAGCCTAGAGTCATAGGAAGGAGGATGGTTATTGGCCTATTTTTGTGGAGATCATCTGTGACCCGTTCAGCAAGGAATATCGGGAGGAAAGCAGGGATCTGGACTATGCACTATGCAAACTGATTGCTTTACAACTCTCTCCATTCAGGGAATTTGGGCTGATGAAAGGTCAAAAGCCAGACTTATTTCACAGCCAGGGAACTGTGAAAAACTCATTTCTGAAGTTGTCGGAATGTTGATAAATATCCTTAAAATAGTTAAAGCAAAGTAAATGCTAAAAGACTGGCAGACTAATTTCTTGCACTGGTGTCCTTAATATGCTGTGTTGGTGCTGGCTCTCTACAGTCCCGAGTCTGATGTTGCAGCACAACCTGTATAATCTCTGGTGAGCCTCACAAATACCACGCTGCAATTGTAAGGAGATTGTGAGATGGAGAAAAGGAGAATAAACCCATTTCCAATGAGAAGTGTTCAGTCACATTTTAGAAACAAGTTTTATTGTGTGATCTTAATGAAAAACATGGAATTAAAGAAATACTTACAGGCAGCATCTCTGAGTTTTGTAATAGTTTTGTAATTGGTGTCAGTCGGGGAGCGGCCAAAATTTAAATGGGCCCCCAAAATCTTACAAAGAAAAATTCTTCACTTAAACCAACATTACAGTGATACAGGTTCTGAGTCCCTATTAAGATAGTCTCTTTGTCATCTTTGTCATCTGGGCTTTTAGAATTTCTGGGGTTTATTGTCATGCAGAAACAATCCTTTGCAGTAAAGGACATGAATGTACTTTTCAGATGACTGAAGGGATTTTAACTGCTAAAAAGGAAAAATACAGGTATTTAAGCATTCAACAGTTTCTCACTACTGAAAATTTCGGTAAGAGGTCAAAGCTGCTTAGTTTAATTGCTGATGTCATCATGAATTTAGTTATATTTTACCTTTTTTAAGGTCAATGGAGCAAGATTTTTGCAGGTCATCTGCTGGTGCTCTTGTATCTTAGGCAGGATGGATGAGGCCGGTGCTTCCAGGCTAAACTAATTGCCCGTAACACTTGTTGAAAACCCTCTAGTTAATTAAATGCCATGTTTATTGTTACCATAAAGGCAGACAAGCTTTTATTTCTTCCCTATTAATCTGACCACATTTATCAACCCTGGTTGACTCCGTGCTTTGTGATCCTAGTTTATTTAGGAAAATTTTGCTGTACTTGCATGCACTTTTAAAATTATTTTCTGGGAAAAGAGGATTAGTACAGACATTCTTGTCAGTTGCCGTGACAGTTGATTCTTTCTTCACAAGCATATTAACTTGACCTCATTAGTTTTTTGCATCTAACTCTCTTAACACTAAAGATTGTATTTCAGTAGGAGCCAATCATGCTAATTACACCAGATCAGTTTGCATATTCATAAGGCATTGCCTGTTTTATGGACAGCAAAAATAAACGGCATATCTTTTTAATAATTCTAAGTGGGTCACTTTCAGGACTGTATCTGTTTTAAATAAATTATCATATTGTTAAGGGCTATTGGCAAAAGCATTTTTCTTAGCACTATGAAGAGGGTGGTTTTATAAGGACAACAATATTTGTTTATTAAACAGTTAACCAATAAGTTGAAAAAATGTGTGCTCAGATTTTAGGTGTTTTAAAGGAATGTGATGTCCAGTTGGTAGGTAAGAAGCATTTTTACATGGAATGCCATAATTTGGAATATGAGTGCCAAAATGCAGGGAAAGCAAACAATAATAAAGGGTATAATTCTGCAGCGTTAAACTGCTATAGTGGAAGTGTGTTTGCTGGTCTTTGCTAGTCTTTCCCAGGATTTCTTTAGTGGTTTAATGTGACGTTTGGAGTATCAATGGTGTGTGGGAAAGGCCTCGAGGAAGAGCTTGAGGTGTTTGCCCTGGCAGAGCCTGGCGTTTCAGTCATGTAGCCACTGAGGGGTGTCTCGGACACCGCAGCACGCTGAAAAGTCCATTTATTTAGCAGAACCCAGCTCCATCGCTGCGTACGCACCAGGCCCTGGGCATATCTGGATCTTTCAGACGCTGTAAGTAGAGTCCTCTGTTCCCTTGGGTATTTGTCGTAGCGTTGGCAGCAGGGCCAGGAGGGGATCCTGCCCCTCTGCTCAGCCCTGCGGAGGCACCTGGAGTGTCGGGGGCAGCTC
>JAWLRI010000397.1:89061-146232 GCA_034781795.1 Crypturellus tataupa
TGTTTGGCACATTGTGCGACTAACGAGTCATCCCTGTGTCCAGGTATAGCGTGCTATCAGTTAGTCCAATCCATAAACATATTTCCAGAGGCATTGCCCTTTGACTTGCAGTACTCAGGTTATTGTGTTATTTACTTAATTATGTTATAATACAGTATATTCATGGAAGCGATTGGACTGTTTAACTTCATATCCTGGTGATAGACACAGAAACATTTTTATTACGTAGCGACATTTGGGGATGGAAGCATCCAGAGCAGGGTACTTGCTAGGTGAAAGTTTCATCAAATAATACGAATCCTATACATTATTATACATTTAAAAGAGAATATATGGTAAGAATGTATGGAACAACAAAAGCAAAGAGCAGTAGAGCAACTCTGAGCATCACAGGAAGAAGTAAAGTCCTCAGTAATGCTGCCATGTGGTCCAATAAGGCATATGTGTCCTCTTAGTGCTGATGCCAGCATGCAGGAGTTAAAATAGGAGTAAAGGAGTTAAGTACTTGTTTGGATATATTTTAAGCAGTGATTCTCAGTAGAATGTGAAAACTGCGCTTTAGCCTCCTTGAATTAGTAGAAGTTTGCCTTGTACTACAGCTAAAAGCGATAATTCCTGCAGCAAATCCCTTCTGTCCATTAAAAAAAGGGAACACTTAAATGGAAGACAACCCTTGTGCTGGGTCAAGTTTTTAAGAAAACTGTTTTTGAAAAAGTCTTTTTCTAACTGTCCAAATACTTTCCATTTCGGTTCTTAATACAAATTAAGATTCCACTACACAGTTATTGGTTAGTTTAAATGTGCATTGGCTCCCTGTGTTTAAAGAAAGCTGCGGAAACAATGAAAAAAGTACCAACTCAAGATACTGTGTTTTTTTTTTTTTTTGCCAATATTTTGTGAGGTCTATTTTAATAAATTGAAGGTGTAAAAATTAACTGTATTGCTGCTCAAAGTATGAAACATCTGACTCATTTTGTCAGGCAACTAATGAAAACATATACTTGTCAGTAATATAAACTGCTATTTTACAAAGTTCCACTGAAAAATATTACAAATCCCTGTGCAGGCAATGGTTATTTAAGAGGTGTTTATCCTCTACTTACAATCAATCAGTAGTGTAACTAATATTCTTTCCATTGATTGGAATATAGTAAATAAATCGCCTACATATTGCCTTGGGACCTGAGGAGAAGTCTGCTAAAGTCTTACTAGGAGGCCAACTCTGCTCAGTTCTCATTATATGAAGTAAATTATTGTATTATTGGATGTTTCTCCTAACAAAAATCAAGCAGAGGTAGCGGTTTGGATGATGGCAGTAGATATTAAAAGTGTATTTTGGCAGCTGGAGTACAAGAAATGAGATAAGAAATCATTTTAAGAGCTTCAGAATTCAGGAAGCATTTACTTAATTTACACATGTCACAAAAGAAAATATTTTGTTTGTCTTTTTAGGCACAGGCTGTCAAAACAGTGTTCAAAAGTAAAAATAGATCCTAATGTTGGTGAAACTTCAAAAATCTCTTGTAAATCTAAAAGTAACACTGTTTCTCATGGCAACTAATTTTTCATGCCTAATACAAGCTCAAACCAAGATCTTTTTCTTGCAGAAGTACCTAATAAAAGGCTGTAGCACCCTGTAGCTTACACCCCTCCATACGTTTGCATAAGCTGTAGACAGGGTGGTGGTAAATCAGATTTTGTCCTGTTGTGTTCAGAAAGGAAGTTCTTAAGTGGGCAGCGTTATTTCTTCTAAAGAAGATTAAAAGAAAATCACTTATTGTTGATCCCCACCACTTTGTCATACCTAGGATTGCATTCCAGTTGTTATTGGCTATAATAAGCACAGATTTTAACCTCTTAATTTAGAATAGTCACAACTATTCATCTCAAGAAGTAATTAGTGATTTCTAGATTCAGAGTGATTTCATTTGTGGTGCAAGTGAAGTTTTCCCTATAAATAGCTTTAGGGATGTTGGAAATTAACTGGATTAAGACTCTACTCTGACTTAATAAAACAGAAATTTTGAGGTAAAGTTTTACATAAAAAGGAGTGCAGTAATCACTTTTCTATTTTGTTTTAATCCATATGATTAAGCACATGAAAGGCAGATATGAAAGGTGATTTCTTACATGTATTCTTGAGTGACTGTTGACATCTGAATAAAAGTAGTAAAAAAAAATTAGTTTCTTCAGCAAGACAGAAACTGTTTCTATCACTCATTGACTTAAATACTCTTTACCTCTCATGCTGTTTTTCATTGATTATAAAGATATTTAGCAACCTGAATGGAAATATGGATTTTTTTATTTCTTTTTTTTTAGATTTTTTTTCTCCTTCTTGATGAAATTTATTGAACTCCTTTGTGTTGCTCTGGTACAAAAGAATAGAGATTCAAACCTACTTTGGGTCAAGGGGACAGGTCAAACCCAACAGAAAGACCTGTTTCACTGTTATCCATTTATCCACAGCAAATTTAAGTGTTTTCAAATGCATTTGAATGTCTAGTATACAATTAAGTTGTGTTTTTATCAGATTTTTGTTAACCTTAAAATCAGTGTTTTAGGTTGTATAATGTTTTAATATAGTAAAAATATTTATACAAATATATAATTAAATTTCTAGGAACTTCAGTTTGGCCACTCAGTTTTATATTTATACAAATACAAACAGTAGATACACTTCCCTGTTAGTTTTTCATTACTACTGTTCCCGCTCTGTGAACAATTCAGAAAGCAGCACTGCAAAAGGAAAGCTCACTGCTTGGCACTGCTTTTGCATTTATCATTTGTGGAGGAAGTGCTTTATAACTGCATTGCAAGGGATTCTGAAAAATCCAGCTCTTGGTATCGTAAGAGCTGATCACGTAGGTAGGTTCCAGCCTTCTTGGTGCTAAACAGAAATGAGAGATGCCAGATGCCAGTTCAGCATCAAGTCAGTCATAGGAAAACAGATACAGCTGTGAAATACCTCAGTACCAAGATTTTTGATGCTCATATCGCTTTCATATTTTATTTAGTGAGAGTTCTAGAATTCAATTTACATAAAGACGTCATTTTGGTTTCTTTAGATTAATATTGAATTAAGATGGAAAAATAAATAGAAACTGCTGAATGTAACTATCATATGGAATTAGGTAGTTTATCTGTGAGCACTGTTTACTGTGTAGTAAGAAAATTATTCAGTGATGGTGTATTGGTATAAAACAGATTTTTTTATTCATAGTAAATGGGATGTGCAGTTATTAAGTAATAGTGTATGCTTCCCATATACATTTTTTCTGCAATGCTACAATTCATTATTGACTGTTTGCTCTAATTTTGTAGTGTTCAGAGATGTGACCACTGCCCCAATCGAGTTAAACAGAAACAAAAGTAGAACCAACCAAAAATGCACCTAAAGATTGAAAATTGCTGGAGTAAGGCAAAGCCAAGTCCCTTTATACATCACCTTCCACTTTTGCTTTATTCCCTCATTCTCTAAAAAAGAGCTTTTTGTCCTCTGGAATTTAAGTGCTGATGCTCTGTTTGTATCTGCTACTGCTAAAGGACGATGTGTTTTATTACTGTTATTATTAAACTCCTGTTACGTAGCTGTAACGCATGTGTTAGAGCTTATGGACTAGCTGCCTGAGCGCGAGTCGGTGGGTCTACGCGGCAGAGCCCGTGTGAATGTAATTAAAGAGGCAGACTTGACAGTTTCGCTGCGGAGGTTTGCAGATTGCATTGGGAATGTTTATATAATCACTCAAAAGAGGCTTTCTCCATGTACCTGTTTGCACTCTTTACTTTGGAAATCCTTGCAGCAATCAGCCCTTGGAGAACCCTTACGGAGCACTTACATGCCCTTGATTGCGGAGGAGAAAAGCCCTGGGAGTGACTCGCTGGGAAAACACTCCAGAACGCAGCGCTCCTCTAATGAGGGTCACTCCTGCCTCTGCAGCGGGCGGAAGGGAAGTGTGTCTGTGCTGGGGAATGCTGCTTTATTGTGAGATTTTTGAGGCACACGATGGCGTGGAGGAAAGAACCAGACACGGGGACACCGGGCCTTTGTGTGCAAATTTCCCACCAGAGTTAAACAACTTTTTTTTTTTTTTTTTTTTTTTACAATTTAATTAAGAGGGTTGGGAGAGCAGAGCTGGTCTAACAAGCACTTCTTCATGAATGAAAGATTTGTCTCCGGCAGTAAGGCAGCGCTCCCAACAATGTCAACAGCAATTACTGCCAGCTAAAGCCGTTGTAAGAGCTCGCATGAACACGAGGGTGCTGGAAAGGTAATGCAGGCTGGAAGGCTGGCAGGATCGTTTTGGGGATTATCCTTACCAACCCCACTGCAGTCTTGCCACCCATGCAGCCCAGATTTAACTAGTCCCGGTCTCTCCTGGACACATACTAATGCAGCAGGGGAACTTGTTGGCAAATATGTCCCAATCCGGTATGAGGGAGCCAGCTGGCATCTCTGGAACACGAGGGGATGATGTTATGTATATTATTACATATAATAGTATGTATATAATCAGTATATAAAATAAAGTAATAAGTTAAGCAAGTTATATAAAATAACTTACTGATTTTGTATATAATATGTATTTTATATACATATATAATCAGTAAGTTATATATATTAACTTACTGACTTTATATATATTTGTCTCTTATTGCATTCATTGGAGACCTGTTGCCTGCCTCAGACCCTTTTGTCTTTGGAAAACTGAACCTTCTAGCACTGAGGTGAATTATTCGTGTGATAAAATAATGGGAAAGCAAAGTCAAACCCACCATCTCCTGGATTCTCAGAAGAGGCAGCTGTAATCTTGCTGTTTTTACACAATATCCTGCCTGTTTACTGAGAACACCTGATCAACTTGCTTTCCTAGCAGCATCCTCAAAACAGGACACAGTTATGGAACTGTGTTCTCAACTGAAATATGTGACAACATGATCAGTGCTCAGTTGCCAGCATGGGTTCTGTTATTGTCAAAAGGGCTGGGATTGCTTTGGTAATTATTTTGTTTTTTTTAGACGCGTACTTGTTCTCCTTCTGTTCCTTTTTTTTTTCTCTATCAGTTTGATTTTCAGCTGTTAATTGCAGCATGTAAAAGTTTTGCTCTGGCAGAATATTTAGAATGGTTCCACCAGTTACGTTTGGGGACACTGGAGGATGTCGCGTGTGTGTACATATTTATATCTAGAAAGAGTTAGTTGCTGAAGTCATTATGTGACACCTCTGCAGGAACACTTCACCACAGAAGACCCAAACGTGTTGCATTGCTGTAATTCACTTTGCCTAAATGGACTTAGAAACTTGGATTGGGTTTGCCAGCTAGAAGATACGCTAATGCAGTGGAGAACAAATAAGAGTTTGGTCATGCTAAGCTTACTAGTTTTGGTTATCCTGATCCATCATTCCTACATCGAAGCCGGCAGTCAGGAATCTCCTGCTTTGTGACAGAAAGGAGGGTCTGAGCACACAGGCCTTGCCCGGGTATGGAATTCAGTAGCCCTCGATATGAGTTTGGTACCATCTTCGTGATGAGTTTTTACAAATTGACGTCAGTTTTCAGATGACTGGGCAAAACAGAAAATGTGAGTACAAAAGGTACAAGGTAATCTGTCATATTTCACCTCCATCACAGGGATTTGAGTCATATTACTGGCAGTGACCCAGTCTGCTTTTTCACGGTGCTGCTTTTCCACAGGACATCCCATCATGTGGAAATGTTTTTTCCCTCTTCTTCACCTTGCGCTTCGTGGGGTCTTTTGGGATCATCGCTGCTGCAGGAGCCTCTTCCCTGCATCCGGGACTGTCCTAAAACAGTGGTCTCTATGTACAGGTGAGCAGATTTTCCAAACTATTTATATTTTCCTAGCCAGGAAACAGGTAGCACCTTGTTCTCAGAATTGTCTTTCTCTTTCCTTGCTAGAACCCAGAAGTCTCTTCCTTTGACTCTTAAGAAATTCAAGCAGGGGTCAGGGCCCTTCTGCAGGTGATCTTCTTCTAAAGGTGATTTTTCTAGTTCCAGCAGAGGGAGCACAATAATAAAAGTAATTGATACGGCGCCTCCTTCTACCTGTCTTTAATCTGAAAATCTGAAAGGTTCTTTAAATATATGTTGCTTTAAATATATGTCCATTTACTGATTCATAAAATACATGGTGATATTGGGTGGGGAAGTGCTAAGTACAGCAAGCGGAAAGCAGTAACGCAGCTTAAGAGCAAGCAATATCCACCTTATTTTCTCAGCAGCAGTAGAAAATGCACAAATAAACAATATTTTGTGATGGAATATTAGATAATGTCTGTAGGATCCTTGTTAAATCAGGTCAGACATGTAATTCTTACAGTTTTCAGAACATGTCTTCTCATTTCATCATTTTATGTGGCTCCTTGTAGGATCAAGAAAGGATCCTGCGTTTTTGGTGGTGATCTTGTTAACTGTCCATGCACGCAGGGCAAGACCCGTGAAGACTTTGGATGTGACTGATGCTATAATGCTCATGGAAAGCAATTGTTCCACCGGGTCTCTTCCTGTGGTACCACAATTTTTTTTTCATGCCAATGGACATATTTCAATGTGTTTAATTGACTGACTAAACCAGGCACTACTGTAATGCCTAGAGAAGGTAGTAATTAGAAAAGAATTGAGAAAACATTGCACTTTATCATTTATCTCAGGTTTACTCTGTCTTTTTCTTACATTACAAGTGTTTTTTAGCTTGTGTTTGTGCAGCACCAAATGATGGGCCCTTTTGACATTGCCAACAGAACTGCAGTTTTTTGGTGATGTTCATGTGCTGGCCAGACATGGGCCATACGTGTGTACGTGGGCTTGTTTGAGAAACCTGCAGTCATTCACCATTTGCACGTGGTTATACTGTCTCTTTCTCTTCTGAGTTAAATTTCATTTATTAATTGGAGGTGGAACCGTAAATATATACTGTGTCCCCTTGTGAGAAGCAGGGAGTCACTGTGCCAGCGTTACCTGATGCAAACTCTGCTTTTGCGTATGTCATTTGAACTGAATTTGCCAAGTTTTATTTCCCCAGTAAAGTCGCTGTTGTGGAAAGGCAACCCGCTCATTAGATTTTTCTCTTTCTCTCTGATCTGAAGATACATAGAAGCATCAGCTGAAGATCTACGTTCTTGGTGACCAGATCACGCTGGTGGCTTGACTCAGCAGTTTGAAATTCACTCACTGGTGCTAACCCTTGGAATACGTCTCCTACCGTCTGTGGATGTGTTTCCAAGTTCTCGTTGTGATGAATGGCTCGTGTTGATTGCTTTAATCCTGTCTGTCAGCCGCACGTATCTGGAGCACCTTCTTTCTACTGTCAGACTTGTTGGGATCTGTGTGCCTGGGATGGAGCCTGAGGCATTTGACTCTTTAGCTGGGCAGACAGGATTTGCAAATTAAATAAGAATGCTAATCACTTAATGTCCTTGTTTGTTCTTTTTTAAACTTTTTGGACTAGACAGTTAATCAATTATTTGAAATGATGATTCTTGCATTGCTCACATACTAACAGCAGCACCCTAAGAAAAGTCAGCGGGCAATTTTGTATTGCGATTGCGAAGGAGGTAATTTATATTTTTTACACATTTTAATTTAATCAAGGTTAATAAGTAATATATTTATATGTTAGTTTAACTGCAGGATGCATAGTTTATTCAGGACATACATATATGAATAGTTAAACTGCAAAAACAAACATTTAGGGGAGGGTAACTATGAATTATGTTCTTTACATTATATATATATTTTTTTTTATTATTTTTTTAAAGGGTATTCCTTTCCCATCTCTGTTTATTCTTTCACCATTTGACTTTTTGTTTCAGAACCTTCCTTTTTTCCTTGACAGTGGGGGGAGATCAAAATCATGATGAGACTTAATATTTTCCTTTTTAAAAATCTGCATGTATGTGATTAAGAAGCTTTAGAGAACTGACTTATCTGTGTATTTTACAAGTGCTTTCATTTCTGTGTTGCACAGCTCTACAACAGAGTTCTGTCTGGACAAGATGTTGGCTCTGGGCTGCTCCTGGCACTGGTGTGTGGTGTTAGGCAACGTGAGTACCTGAAGTGGCTGGAGCTCTTGGCTCTCTTATTGCCTTCTCTTCCACCCATCCCTTTATTTTACTCCTCTAAGCTGCTCACTAATATTATGTGGTTGCTACAGGTTCTAATAAATGCAGTCTTAAAAAAATTACAAAGTCACAAAATTAGTCAGATTTGGGAATTTCTCAGAACTAGGTAATTCAGCTGGCCTAAGGCAGTGCTGGAGACAGGGTTTTTCAGTAACTGTGTACACAGTCACGCACTGAAACAACCACAGTGGTTCAGAGACGGCCAACATTTGGCAATAGAATTGACCACATGAGGAAACGCACTGAACTTTTCCTCCCTTGATTGTTCAGTTGCATGAAGGTTTTTTCTCCATTGCCTTCTTCCTCTCCCACCACCCCACTGCTACAATCAGGTGCAGTTTGCCCTGGCCTCTCACCACGCCAGGTGCTATAAGATAATTTCCAACCATTTTCAATATGAGTATTACTGAAAATCGTCATCATATGAGGCCGTTGCAAACACTGTAAAAAAACTGCGATATTGTGTATTTTTTCCAGCACTAATAGAGTTTACTACTTTTGTACTTGGACCAAGATAGCAAACTCATCAGTCTGTTGCTAAAGGAACTACCAAGAGGGAAGCCAGCACCGCGCGTCTTTATATTAAATGCGTATTCCCTTATCAAGTACCCTCTTAAGCAAAGCAGCAGTGATTACACACAAGCTGGGTGTGACGGGGATTGAGGGGGACGGAGTGGCAGCTGCGGGCTGCTCGGAGCCCTGTCAGCAAGGAATGATTAATGAAGAGCAGCTCCAGCTGAGGCTAACCTTTGGAGAGGCGAGCAGGACATCTGCAGAACTGTCAGAGCTCTGACAAGGACAGAGCTGAACAACCAATTATTCCACCATCACTAAGGTGGGCTGTCAGTTTAATCCCAGCCATTCACTTAGGCAAGGACAGGGAAATTTCTCCTTTACATAGCACTGCTGTGTTGTGACCTTAACTGTTTCAGCACTGCTGAGGGGAAGCACGGGGCAGCAGTTTTTTTTTTTTTTAATTCCATGTATACAAGATTGGTTATAGATTCAATATGTGTAAAGTAGGAAGAAAGTCGGTGTTAAGAGCTAATGGTACCTGCTCACTGCTGAGCAGTAATGGCATGCAGGAATCTGTAATTAAAAAAATGGTAAGCACCGATTTGGATATTCGTGCGGAGGAACAAGTAATAGTTAATGTTTTCAGAGGTTTGTGGTGACAAGATGATCTGATAATTGCTAACACACTTGGACTCTTCTTAACCTCCCCTGTGCTACCACTGGAAGCTGTGTTCGTCCTGCAGAGGAAGCACAAGAGGCTGAGTATTGTTCTGGGCTGGCTGAAAACACGCATTTTAAAGACTGTTAAGGGCTTTGCAGCTGCCTAAGTTGGAGCCACAGTCTCCATGAAACAGGAGGACGTTTTTTAGCACAGCTTTAGCTGCAGACAGGCACCTGCGCTCACAGAAGACATCTGGGTCCTCCAATAATCTTGAGTACCTTAGTACAGCCCTCGGTGTAGCAAATAACCTTTCGGCCATGCACTAGTTTTGTAGCCTGTATAATCAGAAAGTCCTCATGCTGCTTCATTTCCTAAGTTCTCCAAGAGTTCGTGTGAAAATAGATTTCTCTTTCTTATATGTCTTCTTCCTGCCATGTGGCAAACTGAGAGCTGTGAAAGCTGCAGGCACAGGAATCTGAAGCATGACGGTACAGGAATATTACATAAATCATACCTGTGCTAAAATACTTTCATATTGTTGCAGGTGTCTTGGAGTGCTGGGAAAAGAAAACAAGTTCTTTCAGGGAGTTGATTCAAATTTGTGCTGAGAAGAAGCTGCTTAGAGCCATCAGCTGTCTCTTAAGTTTCTTAATATTCCTTAAAATGACCCCAGATCCAGCATTTTTTGTTCAGTTAGGCCGTGTAATGAGAAACTCCAGCATACCTATAAAATTGAGGATAAAATGGTCCCAGTTTTCCTTCATGACTTGTTTTGGGCAGTGTTTCACTTTGTCCCTTTCTTTTCAGCGGAGCAGTTCCGGAGCGGAGCCCTGTGCAGGGCAGCCACGGCCGTTAACGGGACTGCAACCTAAAGTGGTGGAGTTTGAGGTACTGCTCCCATTCGTAATTCTGTCTAGCTGTGTACATATACAAGACATAAAGACGAGCCAATCCCTTTGGATAAGAAAGATAAGAAAGGACTGAAAGAGTAGTGAGCTTTATTACAGTGAATAATAGATCTCTGCCTTTATTTATTTGTTTATTTTGATGCAGCACAGCTCTAGAGTTAAGTTGTCTTCTGTTCTTGGTATGCTGTGAACTATTAAAAGCATTAAAATACCTTTTCAGCTGAAACTTTACAAGGAGCACAGATGCTGTGATATCTGGCAGACAAGAGAACAGCTTTGTCTTTGCTCATGCCTTGCCTCCTGACTTCAGGTTGTCATTTTTTTTTTACTGGATTTTTGGAACTGATCCTCCAGTTTGTGTTGTACTCTGGAATTATGTTTAAACCTGCCATGTAGTTCAGAGAATGGAACTGTCAAAGTTACCTTTGGTGCTGCTGAGAAAACTGCAGGTGGATGGTTGGGGGAAAAAGATGCAGCCTGACTAAGGCCCTGGGAAAAAAGCTGCAGCATAGAGCCTTGTTTTGCTGATTTTTCAGCTTCTTTTTGTGCTTGGTAGACACAGCATGATTGCTGTGGCATCTCTTTCCCTAGATTCTCACTGTAAACTGATAATTTGGCTGGTTTTGACTATTCTTTATAATTGTTTTAAACTGGGAAATGTACCCATATTACAGGACATGAAAAATTCTGAAAATCAGGTAGGGTTTTGCAGTGAAATAGAAGACATTTTACTTATTTCCAGTTATTTCCAGTGCATGTCAGCTGTAAAAGAAGGGTAAGAGCATCACTGTACAGAAAACAGTTTTCTAAGACTAGAAAACCTTTGGGTTTCCTTTCAGGGGAGCTTTGCTGCACTGAAGTTTAAGAAAATTTTCTCAAAATTTCTGAAATTTTCTGAAAAATGTCAGAGGCTCTTACTGTGTGGATGGTTCTTCTACCTGGTAAATTTTAGCACTGTCCTAACCTTCCTAAATGCGAGGTGCACATGGTACTGCAACCCTATTCCTGATTAGGAAACATAGGAAGGAGCCATATCAAGCCAAAGATTGCATACAAAGCCATTAGCATGCATATAGTACCAATTTGCAGAAATTCATAATATAGTCTCTATATCACATTAAAAGATTATTTAAGATATGGAGATAACTTTATGCTCTAAGGTTATTGAATTTTTTTCCCTACATTTTAAATAGCCTCAATGATCTTGTAAATGTTGTATATTAGGTCTGATATGTCAGAGAGACTGCACGAATATCAGGCTTGAATATTGATTATTTGATGCTGAGTTGTAACCCAGGAATGTTGAAACAGCATGTGTGTAAAGCAGAGTTTTCAAAGGTGTGGTTAAGGCTGAAGTGATTGCCTTTCATCCTCAGAAATGGATTACATCTGAAATTCCAATATGAACTTTCTTTGCCCTGCGAGAGTCATCTTTGAGAAAGAATTTGTTAATTATCCTCTGTTCTTGTGTGGTTGTTTGTTGGTGTTGTCATCTTGTTTGTTTTTATTTATCTTCCCCCAGTGCTTGCTTATTTTATTTGCAGTGCATATGGTATTTGCCATGGTCTTGACTGGCAGTTTTGGCATAAGAGCAACACAAGAAATAATCTAGGAAATTAGTATTTTTATTTAACTCCCTAAAATGAATTACAAAACCATAAAATTGTGAAATATGATTCATTTTATCCCAAGTTGGTTATCCAAGGACTGGAGAAAATTGGTAAGTCCTGGTACTTTTGCCTAGATTTCCTAGTTTATATGATTTTTATATTAAAGAGGATCATGTAGAATTTCGAGTACAGGAAAGAAGCATTCTAGAAATACA
Organism: Crypturellus tataupa; assembly: GCA_034781795.1. Classification (NCBI taxonomy): domain Eukaryota; kingdom Metazoa; phylum Chordata; class Aves; order Tinamiformes; family Tinamidae; genus Crypturellus; species Crypturellus tataupa. The sequence continues at coordinate 101,115 of JAWLRI010000397.1, forward strand.
GTGTTCACATTAGCATCTGAATTGGAGAACACTAGTAGTACAAGAGAAATCTATGACATTTCTTTAAAAACAATAAAAAAACCCCACCCTATTGAAAATCACTGGAACATACAAGCAGAGAGAATAACAGTGGGATGGTATCCTAGTTTGTATTGGGAATTTGAAGACAAATACTATGTGGAAAAAAAATTAAAGATGATAAATAGGGTGATTGAAGCACATGTAAAGCATTGTAGTATTACTTTTGCTATTGCCGAATTTAGTCATTTTCATGGAAAAAAATGCCACTTATAAGATTCTGCAGAAGGCTCCAGTGCAGTAGCAGGTTTACACTTTAGCAAACAGGGATATTACACATTCATAGGGAAGTGAGTGTTTAGGATTCAGCACATCTCATCATCTGACGCGTTATTAATACCTTCAACTACAAGTCATGGCAGCACAGCAGGCTGCTGGCCCCGTCCTCCTGCTGGGAAAGAGCAGCAGAAGAAAGAGCTCCCTTTGCTTGAAACAGCCTCCCCTTACAGCTGGGGAGTTCTGCTAGGATTTGACCAGTCACAAGTAAAATGATCCAAATGGAAAGCTTAGAAATTAGTCTTTAAATAAAGCACTCACCTCTTTATTAGAAAGAAATACAATGAATTAGTGGAGATTTAATACATGAATGTGGTGCAGCTTAATTTCCCCATTATTTTATCCTGTCAACTGCAGTACTTTAGATGCCTGTTTTTCTGGCCTCTTAGAATTACTGTGATTAAACTTGACCAGGCTTTGTGAATTCTTTGTTCTGTGGAGGTGGGCAGAGGTCCTTGCTGTGTTTGATGTTGGTGGATAAGCAGGAGGCCAAGGGTGCACGGTGAGAGCTGGTGTGATGTGTGTTAGGAATTGTTTGGGGAAAAGGATGGGGTAAACATGCTTCTACATATTCATCAAAATATTCTTTTTTTATGTGGAAAGGTGTGTGGAGTTAATAGATCTATTGACAGAAACAGCAATTCATGTTTTCATGAATTGCATAGCAATGGTCTAAATATCACCTGTGCACCTGTCACTTCAAGTAAAATGTTCCAAAAAACAACCAGATTTCCATTTCCCTTGGTCTACTGTATCTAAATTGTTAAGAGTCTTGCTTTGAAGGTGGGGAATAGAAAAATAAAAAGGTAGAAAGGCACTTGCATAGTGAATAATTACTGAAATGCCTTTGTTTCCTAGCACAGATGTTCATAAAGTCTGGACAATAGGTCTTTAAAGTCTATTTATTCACATTACAAAAACTGATTAAAATAGTGCTAAGTTTAAGAAAAACATTTACAGAGAAGGATAAACTTGCTAATTCTTATAGGAAAAGTGTTCAGAGTGAGTGGGCAGGATGCATTTAAAGGAGTCAGACTGATATTCAGCTGCCTACACTTTATTATCCAGCTTCATCAAGGGCAGTGGCTGGTATGAGCAGGGGCAGAGGGGGATTCAGGGAGCATCGTGTTGAGTCCTTTTCATCCTTGTGGTCTGTCTGATAGGGTTTCCAACATGTAATTTCCTTCTTGGGTTCTTGTCTTGCTTTCTGCTTTTTTTGTTCATTTATTTTGTTTTGTTTTACATGATCTCTGTACGAAGCCAGCTCTGGGGCTCCACAGCACGTTAAGAAGAGGGACCGTGATCTGCTTCTCCCGCAGTAAAGTATTCCAAAATCAAATGAATGCATCCAGCAAGCTCCTGAGAAGACAGCATTTCTGTGTGCCTGTTGTAGGTGGCATTATGTCTTGGAACCTGCCATGTACTGATAATTCTAGAATATTAATTTTTCTCTTTAAACTGTATTTTTGCTTCGTGTCCCTCCTGCAATACAGCAACAACTATAGTGAAGATACTGAGACAGATGCAGAAGCTCAAGAGGTGTCTTAGGCTGTCTCTTCTGGGGAGAAGCTTCTCTTAACTGCAAAATGTTAATATAACAGTAAGGAAAACAGGTTTAGTGAAGCTAGAAATTTTACATGATGTTTTAATCTCCTTTAGTCATGTCAGAGATATATAAAATGTAGCTGCATGGATTACATCCATCAGGAGGTGAATTAGGACCTCCAGGGCAGGGTGATAGTTTACTCATCTTAATAAACTTTATTTTTGTCAGCAGATCAGGTAGTCTGGATGCCAAAAGGTAACTTCTACTTTAATGACAAAGTTTGTTGATTGCTAATATATATTACATTACCACATAGACTGCACATTTGCTGTTCATTAGAGTTGCATTAAAGTCCTTAACAATATAGATGAAGTACCTACCAAATGAGCTACAATAATTACTGAACACAGTGACACTATTACCCCTAAATTTTCACAACTAGAAGGATTAACTGTGCAATTCATCACCGAGTGATTTAACAGAGTGTCATAACTCCTTCTTTTCACCATAAATTACAACCCGAAATTGTTTTCGTAATAGTAATTGTTTTATCTTTATATACTGTGTACTCTTACATAATTTAACTAGTACCGTAGCAGGATTTCCCTAGAATAAAAAAAGCAGATGCCATCAAAGGTAATTTAAATAAGAAAAGACGTATTAAGTGGCTCTTCTTGCTAGTAATAGAAAATAATTAGCTTTGAGCTGCTTTGGAGGTTGTACTTTTTTTGCTGTAAGCTGTTATGTTTTAAAATTGTATGGAAAGCAGTTTTGATTTGATCACATTATTTGATGTGAAAGCTCTGCTTGAAGACAGAGCTACATAAATCAGATGTCAGCTTGGCTGCGTGCAGAAGATCAAGAAAATGAATTCAAGTCTTCCAAGGAAGTCTTTGAAGTGCTCACTGTGTCACCAGTCTAAAATATCCTGCTAAATGCTTCTTCTTGTAAAACTAGCAGCTAGGGAGTGTTTTGAACTAAACTATTGATGCTTTGGGCTGATCCTAACCTGATATAAAACACTGTGAAATAGAAATGATTAGTTTGGAGGAAGTCAGTGCAAAACTAGAGAGAAACAGGCCCACATATGGAATATATTTATGTGTGCACTAGCAGCGTCACTCAAAGATGCAGATTAGAATGACTTTATTTCCTGGAATGAGGAATATACTAGGTTCCATTGTTAACATATTTGCCTAAATTGCACCATACTAATAGGATTTAACTATTTGGGTATCTCAGACCAGTTCTGTTATCTTCCGTGCCATCCCTCGTTCTCATATATGACTTAAAAGCAATTATTAACCCTTTTAAGTGAATTATTCTTGGAGCCTGGATGGACTTTCTAAGAAGTATCTTATTTCTCTTGTTGAATTTTATATGCAGATAATTGCCAGATCCTTTTCATTATTGATGGCTGGGGAGGAATACCTTCTATTTATATCTGAATGTATGAATTAGAAAAAAAATCTAATTTTTCAATAAACTGTGATGGCATCCTGCAAGTTGGGGACTTGCTGTCACTGCAGAGTTTAGGCCACTTTATCAGACAGAAACTGCAGCTAAACTACAACATTGTTCATTTGAGCATGGTGAATCCGCAATCCAAACACGCTGCTCTCGAGTGATTCAAGTTGCATATTTGTTAGAGCTGTATAATATTTGTATGCTGTTTGACTATCTCTAAGGCACTCTCTAATTGTAATAATCTATGCATGAAGAAGAATCAAACTTAAAGCTTTAAATGACATCTTAATTTATGAGTGCATGTTTACTGCTATTTTTGCCAAATAGATTTTTTTCTTAAAATATCTGGTCTTAATGCATCTGTTTTTGACTTCATTTCTTGTCTGGTGGGAAAAGCAATCAGGAAAGAGCAGTGTCTTTGGTTTTGCCTCTGTGAGCTTCCATTTAAACCACGATGCAAAACTGGGTTTATGTTTTTCTCTGCAGACTCTGTGCCAATAAAGGTGGATAACCCCAAGCAAAGAACACTTGATCTCAAAATAGTCAATATTAAAATTTTCTCCTCTCCCCTCCTGGGTTTATGTTCTTATTATGACATGATACATTAGGCAGAGCTCCAGGAATGCTCTATTTTTTTTTTTTTTTTATATGTAACTATTGACACATGCAGAATAGACCAGGTAGGACTCTCAAGTGTTTAGTGGCTAGACTACATTGAACTCTTATATGGTAGACTTAGACCAAAAGAGCACCAAATGGAAAAATTGTGTCCTACTTCCATAACAGGGCACATCAGCTCCCATTTTTCTTGGATGCATCCTGCTGCTGTCATTGCAGCTCCATGCTTTGCCTTGCAGAACATCAGTTTTTCTAAGAATGATACTCTTCAGTCATTGAGTCTCAGGCTACTGAGAGAACAGAGGTTTGGACCCCTTTTTTCCTTTTGTAAAATAATAGAACTGAAGCAGCACCAACTAATCCTTCCCTGCTCTCTAAAATGCAGTACATGATCTACTTTGCCCCTCCTGTTAGAAAACAAGTATAAGAAAAGAATGAGAATTAATCAGTTATTTCAGATTCCTAAAAGGAATTTAAAGTGTCTGAAGTCTTTCAGCTGTTCATAATGCTGCAAGCTTTTACCAAGAGAACCACAATATATGTCTGTCTGTTTCTCCATGAAAATAAACAACTTGGATAAAAGGATTGCAATACAAAAGGAGTACAATAATGGAATTTTATAGAAAGAATATTCCTAATAGCTATATTAATAGCAAACCTCAAATAAATAGTCATTTTTGATTTACAATTCTTCCATCTATTTTGGATTTATTTCCAGGACTTTGTTTTAAATTTGACATTATGTTTATAAATCTGTATTCTGAAAAGATTTAGTGACTGAATGGGATCAGATTAAACTTCTTGACTGTGGTCAGTATTGAGCAGTCTAAAAACTCAACTCTGCATATGTTGTTTAGTTTTTTTATTTAAAAAAAAAGGTTGTTTACCTACTGGTGCAGCAGTTGACTTCTTCAGTATACAAGCCTGTTCCTGCATACATCAGACTGAGCTCTAGGTAAATCTGTCCCCAGTAGTCACTGTGCAGGCAGAGCAGTGAAAAATCAATCTCCATTCCCTCTTTCCTTTGGTGTTTTATGGAAGGTAAGATAATAAAGCATTTTCAGAAGTTAATAATTTTTCTTCCACTATTATGAAACAAATGCCGTTTTTTGGCATTTTTTTTGAGCCTAATATTGAATGTCAGGAGATGCTTTTCCTTTGAAGATCAGTGTCACTCATCGTACAATGAGCTTGTGAACTCACAACTCAAGCTCTGAGGACCCACATCTTTCTGTTAAAGACAGCAGATTTGTGCACAGCTTATGGTTACAGAACAGGATGAAATGCTCATGCTCAGTGAAATGCTCATGGCTGTTCCTCTGTACAGTTTTACTTAGAAATATGGAAGTGTTCATGGTTTCTCATCTATGCCTCAGCTAACCCTAGTTAATTCATTTTTTTACCTCTTGAGTTGAATGATCCTCAAAGGTCTTTTCAAGTTGCTTTACAAACCATTTTTAGACTCTTTTTTTCTTTTCTACTGTAAAAGTGAATGTTCTGATGCTAATGAGTCGAGAGCTAAGAGATTCAGTGCTTTATTTAGTCTTTTCCCTTCATTTTCATTCTTAAGAAGGCCAAGGACATGCAGACTCTTCTTGGAAGTTTACAACAATAAGACAAGAGGGAACAAGCAGATGCTGAAACGTGTGACATGTTGATTAGGTACAGTAAAAATCTTTTTTTAATCCTAGGAGTAAATCTCCATGCATTGAGATATCCAGATTTGACTAGACAAGCTGACTGACTAGACTAAGCAAGCTGATCTCATTAGACCTGCTTTGAGCAGGGCTGGGACTATATAACCTCATCCCACATGACTTATTCTACGATTCTGTAATCTTGTGAAGAGGAAATGTATGGTCTGGTATGCACACTGCATACAAGAGGTCCTTGATGTGAAGCATTGAATTCCTTGTTTGTTGTCTAAAAGGATAATTTGAGAGAGCTATAGGATTTAAAGAATTCCATAATATAAGATGAAATTGAATTGCAGAATTCTTTTCTTTTAAATACATAAGAATCACGCATACCAGAAGGATGAATGGAAGCCACTGCAAAGCCTGGGGATGCGAAGCCAGTGGGATCCTGGCTGGTATCAGGAACAGTGGGGCCAGCAGGACCAGGGAAGACATCAGCCCTCTGTACTTGGCCCTGGTGAGGCTGCAGCTCGAATATTGTGTTCAGGTTTGGGCCCTTCACTATGAGAAAGACATGGAAGTGCTGGAGTGTGCCCAAAGGAGGGAGCGAAGCTGGGGAAGGGGCTGGAGCACAGAGCTCATGAGCAGCGGCTCAGGGAGCCGGGGTTATTCCGTCTGGAGAAGAGACCTCATCGCTCTCTACAGCTACCTCAATCTCTTCTGCATAATAACTACTGTAGGACAAGAGGAAATGGCCTCAAGTTGCACGAGACGTTCAGGTTAGACATTAGGAAGAATTTCTATATGGAAAGAGTGGCAAAGCACTGGAACAGGCTGCCCAGGGAAGTGGTGGAGTCGCCGTCCTTGGCAGTGCTCAAGGAACACGTAGATGAGGTGCTGAGGGACATGGTTTAGCAGGCCTGGTGGGGAAGGGCTCACAGTTGGACTCAATCATCTTGAGGGTCTTTCCCATCTATAATGATTCTGTGATGTGTTCAATCACAACAACCTGAAATAGAGCTCTGGAACTGTCGAGAGAGAGGACACCCACGAGGGCCACACTGCGTCGGAGCAGGGTCCGTATCTGCTGTAGACAGGATCACATTCTTGCAGAGCACAGGTGGGCAGTAGTAATCTAAAATCTCTTTTTATTTCCACTGAAAGTGCAAACAAATCTTGAAAGTGAATTATATAAAGCTAGTTAAAATAAATAAATAAATAATCACTTGGAATACTTCAACAAACAGTAAGAGTACAGCAATTCGAAAAATGGAGTTAGCATTTTATTTTCAATATGCTTGTAATGATATTTAATTATTTTTATGTGAAACTGGAAAATCTGAAGCTATATACACTTAGATTTAGCGTAAATGTAGACTTCTCTTTATGCTGAAGAGTGGCCTTGCTCTCCTCTTGGTAGTGCTGGCAGAAAGAAGCAGCAAGAAAAGAGGACCACCTCTTCCCATGGCAGTAAAGGCTTCAACCTGTTTAAAGTGAGTATGGAGAGGCTTTCTAATTTTTCTTTTCGAAGAAATTTCAGTTGCCCTAGACTACACTGTGTGAGAATTTTGAATACTGTAACGTGGAAGAGAAATGGAAATGCAGGGTTTGACAGCATTCTCGGGAGCTTTCAGTGCATCTGACTCGATTTGAAAGGGGTCACTTTAGCCTCAGTGAATGAAACAAGCAAATTCAGCAGTTAATGACAAAGTTCTTTCATTTCTTTTTTTTGGGGGGGGTTCCTTATTTACATAAGGTAGAATTCATTCTAGCAGCTAGAATAAATGCATCTGAGAAATGAGATGTTTTTTGGGCAGTATTTTTTCCCATCGTGGAGCCCAGATGTAATCACTGGGATACAGAGATCACTTTTCTTGTTTAGGTTGAGCTTAAGAAGAGACGAAAGGGAAATACTTGTTGGTTGACCCCTGGCCCTCATCTAAAACAGAAAGAGAATAGTGATGAATCTCCAAAGTTAGCTAGTGTAGCAGGGTGCTTGGTATTCTGTGGAAACCATTGTGTATTCCCTAAATAGTTCATTTTGTTTTCTAAAGTTATGAAAAACTCACTTTATTGAAATGCATGTTGTTGCATCGATTTTTCTAAAATACACCTTGTTATCTTTTCTTTGGTAATTGGTGACTGGTAATGACTTTGGCAATTTAACATGTTCTTGCAGACACTTTTCCTATTCCCCCAGATAACTGAAGTCAGGAGAGAGGGCCTGTCTGTCAATCCGTGATGCCTGTCAACCTGCTTGATTGACACTTTCTGGTCCCACAATAGAGACCATTTCTGCAGCCCCCGTTCAGTTATTTTCCTCTTTCCTAATACTTGTGGGGATGCTGTTTGCTTTATAATCTGTATTTAAAATCCAACTTGGAATGAGGCCAGTTCCTGAGAAATTATCACAAAATCCTGCTAGCTTTGTAGCAAGGAAATTCTCCAGAGAGTTTCTTAAGCTGTGATTCCACCTTCAGAAATTACCTTAGCTCAAAACCTAAGACTTTATTCTTTATCCAGAATCCCCTTTAAAAACCAGCAAAGAGGCTGTGACGTCTGACTCGTGTTTTGATGAAAGGCTATAGGAAAAGTTGTTCATGCTTTATTTTATTTGGGAAATTCTTCCTTGTGGGATAATTGGCACAGTTTTCTGCATGTAATGAGCATGGGCAAGATCCATGAGACTGAGGGCGGGAAACGGGAAGGATATTGGACTTGACAGGGAAAAACTTTATATATGGAAAAAAAGGAAAACTTGCAGCAAAAAGATGGCTCAATATTTCCTACTAAAAATGAAATCACCTGTAATGCTCATTCCTAAAATTATGTCTTCCTCTGAGCACCTTAATCCTCTTTGCCTTATTTTGCTTAAAATGCTGTAGGATTATTTCTGATATTTTGAATTCTACTTCAGAATTTTGTTTTTTATGATGAGCAAAGATAGATAGACTAAGGTTAACTCTCTTCTATATAAAGAAATTTTTGTCAGCGATAGACTTTTGCCTCAAAAGTATTTTTTCTGGTTTTTAAAATTAGAAATAATTCAGTGTGAATGAAAAACTATTTGCTTCTGATGTGTGGGAGTATATGTGTGTGTATATATATATATATGTGCAGAACTGATGTGTCAAATGACTGTCTCAAGAATCATCGTTACTGGTGTCATTCCACTCAGTGCAATTTCAACAGGAAGAGTAAGGAAATAAGTGGTAAAAAACTGCTGTGTTAGAGGCTGAGCTGCTTTAAAGGAAGGAATAACAGAGCAAAAAGGTTCACAGTTTACTCCAAAAGTGTAACTGAATTAGCAGCATGAACAAGATGTACTTACAACTAAATAACCTCATCAAACCTGGGACTTTCTGATTTCTCGGAATATCAAACTTACCTGTGAGCTCTCAACATTTTTCTAGGTCTGCTACAAACACAACAAAGATCTGAGCACTGAAGTGAAAACAAAGGTCGCTGGTAACTTTGGTACTGCTCGTTTGTTTGGCATTCACAGTTTGGAATTGGAAGTTACTGGTGATACCTTCCCTGTCGTGGGCAAGGCGATGATCTCTGAAATGTAGCTGAGACATTACAAAATTACAGCCTGTGTAGAAACCTTCTGATACAGACGTTTATGTTGCCGATAGTACAATCTTCTGTGCTAAACCCTACTGAATTTTTGAGTTTAATAATGCTGCTGTGAGGTATGCTATGTACAGTCTGTTTTTCTTGCTCCTTGATTTTGTTCCAAATTGTTTTAAAGGTATTAATTGCTTTTCTGATTTATTTATGTTGTTTTTGTATTTCTAGAAATAGGAACTCTGGATTTACTCTCTGCCATTTGTTCTTTTGTATAATTGCATGAGATCTGTTTCTTTCTGAACCTAGCCAAAACCATTTTTTTTTTACTATTCCTCATAGTTAAATTACTGCCAGCTTAGAACTGTGTTTGTGACCAGTCTTTGAATTCTTTATCGTCCTCCAGTGTCTTTCCTGAGAAAAAGTGAAGGAAAATGATGCTACTTTCTGGATAAACCAAAACTGTTGATTTAAATAGCTTCATAATACTGTTGTTTTCCATCTTCCGTCAGCATTTGATCTGCTTTTCTGATTACGCTGTGCTTCAGCAGGAGACTGTGGAGCTTTCCACAGTGATGTACAAAGTTGTTGCACTGAAGTTCACATCTAGAATGGTCACAATCACAGGGTGAATGTGGTAGGTTAAAGAGAAAGAATTGGGCAATAAGAAGCAGAAATGCAAAGGGTCTAAATGTAACTATTCGAACTTCAGTGCCTCAGTTTGGAGGGTGAGACTTCATCTAACAACGTCAACTTTAACAGCAGAGCGTTTTCATGATTAGAGCAGTGAAATCAGCTTTATCACGTCCGGATGTATCTAGCTCTCCATCGATCTACTGGGATTTTTATATAAGTAGACAGAAGCGTGTCTCAAATTGCACAAACTGGCGGAGCTGTGATTTCTGGACTAACTTAATATTGAAATAGCTTTGTAAATTACAGCAGTGGAAGCTAAAACAAATGAATGTTTTTGAAAATTAGCTTGGCTAAGCAAGTGTGGCAGTTTGTAGCAATCCGAATGTCAGATGAAGTTGGTCAATGTACAAGTGATTTGCCTGATGTCTCCATTAGTTCTTTGCTCTCCTCACGATCTGGCTAAATCCTCTGTAACTTCCTTATATATATATATATATAAAATAAGGAATATTTAGTGTTCTGATTGTCACTGTAGTCACTGTGTAAAACACAATGACAGAAACTCTTGATTTTTGCGCACACTGAATATTTTGATAGACTTACCCATTTGTTGTACTTATTTGTCATTTCTAAGGACACTAATGAGTCGTATTCAGGGATTAATGAGAACTGTAATGGCTAATGGATGTTTACAGCATTGCTGGGTTGCACCGTGTGATAATGCGAGCACCAGTTTCAGTCCCTTCAAGCTGTTAATTGGCACCATCAGAGGAGTCTTTAATTACATTTCAGCAGACCATAAAAACCTCAGAGAAATCAATAAGGGGAAATTGGCAATCCTGCCCGGAGTGGCCAATTGTTCTCATAGATGCCTCCTTTGAATGCCACAATCAAGATAATAAATTCCTTTAAAAGGAATTCCTTTGAGAACTAATTTCAAAACAGGCCCAATAATAATAATAAAAAACTCTGTTTCCTCTTTGTTTCTATTAATTGAAACCTCAGATAAAATTTTCATATCTGTGGTTTTGTGAAAAGGATTTCTTGACATTTGGGTTGATTGGAGACACTGATGAGACTCACCACTGTTTGGAGCCCATTTCTTTAAGTGAATTGTTTTGAAGTTTACTTTGAAGTACAATTTTGGGAGATTTATTGAAATCAGTTCGACTAAGCTGTGAAGCAGGAGAGGTTTGTTTGTATTTTTTCAGCTACTTTTCCAATGGAAAAAAAATCACTAGAGTTTTACAAGCCATAAGGCATTTATTTACAGCCAAATTCAACCTACTGAATTCAGTTTATTTTCTTTAGTTATGGCATATACAGTAATAAGCATTAGAGAGAGTATATTCATTTTAGTGGAAGTAGGTATTAAAATTAGACTAATGCGCAGTCCTTTTGTTCTTTGTAGTTTATTTTTGTCAAAGTACTTTGGATAGCAATGAAAATTCAAGTTAGAGAACAAGAGTTTTCCAAAGTTCTGTGTTAGATTAGAACTCCTTCGTTAGTTCTAGATGCATTTTTAAAAGAATATTACTAAGTTCTTGTTAATAACTAACCCTTTATTTATAAATATATATTTTTTGCATTTGAAATGTATTGATTTATTAAAGGGCAATGTTTTAGTAACTAAAATAAATGCGGAGGGGACCCTGCAAGGCAAGATGTAATATGGCTTTGAGCTCAGAACTGAACCGTGGTCCTTGGCTTCGGTGGCAGAGCGCAAGACGGAGCTCAAGTCTACATTTATTCTGCTATTATTCTGCTATTATTTGGTATTAGTCACTAAATGTATATTTCAACCTTTTCCTGAGTTATAACGTTCAGAATAATCTGTGCGGCAGAGGACACCCACTTGGATTTTGTACTTACCCCAGCGTTTCCCCCTTGTTGGCGCTGCAAAGTGGTTTACGGTTAAAATCGAAATAATTTTATCCTTTTTTTGAAGCCAGAACAAACATTTTTAGAGCAGAATAGTCGAGTTGATGCTCAGGTATCTACAAACACGTTTTTTTTGCCTGTGGCCTGTAATTACAGTGCCTGCTATGCTAGGAATCCGGGGAGTGTTGGAAGTGGAATATATGAAATGCTGAAATCCGAACGTGCTTCGTGGAGGGGAGCCTGGGAGTTCGGCTTTCCCAGAATCCTGGTACTTACAGTGAGGAAGGAAGGGCGCGTTGGGTTGTTTCTTCATCCTGAGATGATGAGGGAAGGACGAGGATGAACATGGGAGCCGGGAGGCCTCCACGGCGCTGAGGGAGCCGCCATCGGCCTGGTTCCTCCATGAGGGGATGGCAGGCGCATGGGATACCAACAGGTAGGCCCAAAGTGGGGGAATAGACCCACAGAGCAAAAGGAAGAGATGGCTTCATGGTTCTACCATATCAAATCCACTCTGGAAGTGTAACAGAACACAGGCTACCACAGAGCTGTGTTGGAAGTTCAGTTTTGCTCCTTAGGGAGAGAACATGGACTCCCTGCCACCCTGGCCTGCGCAGGTGCTGAATCCTCTCAGGCGACAGGCACTCAGTAAAGCGAGACGTGTTCCTCCTGATCTGTCTTGTTTTCCTTCTGTCATCATTATTTCATCCCGAGAGGGGTATTTTCGGTGATTCATTAGTGCTTGTTGCAAACTGTTTCCCGACACTGCTCGGCTTGCACGACTTACTAAGCAGTCTCAGATGTGATATCTTCACGCTCCTAATGGATCACTTTCCTCACAGAAAAAGAGGTAAGAACAATGATGCCTGGGTATTTTCATAGATATCTATATTATGTTCTCACTAACTGTAGCATCTGTTACCCTGCCCCTGCATTGGGCCCAACTGGGGCTGCAGATGCCTTTAACTTCCATTTAAATGGTGTTGCAAACACCGTTTCTTATCTTGGATTCACTGCAGATTTTATAACTTCTTACTCTAGGTTGTGATGCTGATGCCCCAGTACTCTGTCCTAGTGGCTGTGCTTAAAGACCTTTATTTTTATTTATTTTCTGCAGTACCATGATGTCCTTGCCCCTGTTAGCATCTTGAGCGCACATTTTTACTACCATTAGAAGGCTTCCGCAGTGCTGATACCTCAGGTATACACTTATTTTCTCCTTCCAGTTGTTTCTGAGTGTGCAGATGTTTCCTAGTTAGCTGTTATTTAAGCAGCTTCTCGCTAACACGTTAATTAAAACCTGCTGTCCAGAATCTCTTGGTAAAATTTGCAGTGTAATCTGTAGCCTCTGGTGCATCATTGTATCTCTATTAAAATGAATTCTGTATAATGATGCTGGGATTTAATTAGTTTCTTTGCTGTTGCTGTAAAACATAGTGATAAATGAGCTAACAGGTCCATGGATCATTATTCTCCTCGAAATGAGCTTATTAGCTGATTATGAGTCGTTAACAAAGTCTACATGGGATTTTCTTATCTAATACAACACAGGTTTTGACATCCACTACTCCACATTCATTTCTCTTTAAGCCAGCAACTTTGTACTTAGATTGTATTTTTTGCGTGCTTTATTTTGGGCATTCACACCGTCTGCACGTGTGTGTGTGCATAAACCTGAGCTTATTTTCAAGTAAATAGATGTTCAGAAGACTTTTTTTTCCACTTCTCCTTCCCACTCTTTGGTAGCTGTTAAGTATTTGCAGGTGCTTGAAGCACATTGTGGTCTTGGTGTTCTGATGCTCACAATTTTTGTCAAGCCAAGATGGTTAGAGAGACTTTAGGCTCCTTTGCTATTCCTCAAAACTCATTTGGGATATTGTAATTGAAGAGCAAACAGAAGAGATAATAACTTTGTTGGTTTTTAGTTTGTTAATTTATAAAAGGACACATATGTACTATAAAGAATGTGCATGTCTTGGTGTTCAGTTGTTGATCTCTCCCATTTAAATTTAAAAACACATAAAATTAACAGAAATTGGTCAAGGAAGCATCTCTTACATTTGAATGCTTCCTAGGACCTTGGCAAGCTGAGCTCAGGATGTCATTCCCTGGCATCAGACCAGCAGCACGGGATCACACCAGGAGGACCAAACCAAGAAAGCCATTTATTTTCCAGGGCTCATATATGTCTTAACAGAAATACAGGTCTTAATAGACATGTCCCAGTTCACCTCGTCATGAGGCTGGTGGGCAGGGAGCAGCCTCAGCCTAACGTGAAGGCAGAGCAGGTCCCAGCCCTGTTCACTGGAGACCCTGGGACATCCCTTAGCCTCTGCTAGGCAGGAAGAGGGAATTCGTTGGCATTTCCAGGCTCCTGCATCCCTGGGACTGGAGGTGCTAGTGCTGCTGGCTTAAAAAATCCCGTGGGAGATTTCAACACACTTGTTTCTAAGTAGTGAGGCTGGTCTGTCATTTCTTAGTTGACAAAATGGCCTATAACATGTTATTGCAGCAGTTGAATAAAATGTCCGAGTATAGGGGAGTTTAGCATCGTAAATAGTCCGGTGTGTTGGTGTCAGGGGAAGGGGACACTGGAGAAGGTGCTCTGTATGCGTCACCTGTAGAAGATATCCCTGTAGCTCTCCAGCTTTGTGCCTTCTGAAACTCAAGATAACTGTGGCAAGTGTTTTACAGTGAGGACTTAGAGGCATTGCTTGCTTATTTTCGCTACATAATTCATGCTGAAGTAGCAGAACAGAAATCTACGTTTCATCTCTAGTTGTGTAAGCACTTTAAAGCATTTCCACTATAGATTAACCCCTTTCTTTCCCCAAGTACATAACATTTCTCTGTGTACTGCACAATTGGGATACATATTTTTAGCCTATTTACTGCTGTGATTATTCTTACTAGTGTTACTAAGAACTGTTTGTAAAGATAGCTAGTGGGTAAGAAAATGTTGTGGATTCCTTGGACCTTCCAAGAATGTTTAATCGTTCAGATCCTGGGTTTTCCGAGGGCTTTCATAGTGCCTCACGCAGTGTGTCGTTTGCTGGCCGTAGCCCTCTTGATAAAAACAGAGGGGGCAGAAATTAGGATTTTAAGCAGCTTGCTAATTGTAGACAGTGTGGTCCTGCAATCACTGCAACAACATAAATTAACCCAAGTTAAGGGTGAACATATTAGCAGTAGAAATCAGCAGGGGAAGGTGCATTGGCGGCTCTGCTTCTGCATTGAGGAGCCGTTATTTGTGAACAGGATGTAGCCCTCTCGGCGTATTCCTCAACAGAAAATGCCAGGCTTTAAGTACACAAAGTAAATCCAGCAGGAATGTGGCCCTGGTTGAACATTCCAGGACATCCGTAGTGCTCTGACCTGCCCATTTTGTGCTTTAGGGGTTCCTATCCCATCTTTGGCCCATAGCCAGGATACTATTTCTGTTTTTATGGTATTTCCTTTTACTAAGGCAAATTGTTTCACGTTTTGAGAGTTCTAAACCAGCAGATGTCAATAGTAATATTTCCTAATAGTGAAACACTTCATGTCTTTTTTTCTTTCCTAGTTGGAAGTAATCATGAAGTGTTAGGGTGTGAAAAATTTTGCTGTCCTTATCTTAAACTAGAGCAACTCAGTGCAATAAAAATAAGGAAGCGACTTAATTCCAGGCTTTTTAGTATTGAATTATAATGAGATTTCCCCAGGAATCATTGCATTCTACATATGGGTTTAAATTAACTCTAATAGGTGTTTAATGGATATTTAATAAGAAAGTTATTGTATGTTAATTAAATGTCAACTAATTGCTAAGAGGTTTTTGCAGTTATTGAAGTTTACTAATTATCTGATAGATAAATCAATTTTCCATGGAAATAACTCACATCTGTATAAGCAATAAATATGCGGGTAGATAATACATAATGTCATTTTGCAATGAGATGTGTTGTGTTGAATAAGCTTCCTGCATCTGCCCAGGACAGGCAATAAGAAAACCTTTTACTCCTCTTACACTTGTTTTCTTACTGAACGCAACTCAAATATTGGGGCATCATGTCCTGGTCATAGGACATAGCAGCAAGAGTTATCAGAAGGTTTTACTGCAGCCATCAGTAGGAAACTACAAATTATATGAAAAAAAAAAAAGTTTTTGTGAGATTTAAGGTGAATATGTCCTATAAGAACTACAGGAGCTAGCAGGCCTTTGTGTTGCTTAGTTTTTGGAACCAAAACTGTACCGTGCTGGAGACCTGTCCTTTTCCTATTCTCTGTGTTGACACTGAGGACTTTGGAGCAGGAGTTCTTCTTTCCTACACCCCGTTGGCATCAAAATGCATTCAGTATGATACAAATACATCAGTACGTTCTGTATTACTGATTACTAATCAGTACGCACAGTTTTAATGAGGAGGATAACTGCAATCATCTCTGATTCGTGCAAATTAAGTAGGGCCCTCAGACTTCTGGTCAGTTGGTAGAAAAGTGTAGGTGACACCCCTTAAAAAAGAGGGAAAAAAGAAGGAAAAAAAGACAGAGAGACAGCAATTTCTCTAGTAAAGTAATCTTCCTACTAATAAAAATTTTATAGGCCTTTGAACTTCCCCACTGCTTACTTGGTGCTAATTCATTAAATAGAATACACCTGGCATGCAGCTTTTATAGGTGGTTAATGAGGCAGGCCACCACCTGAGTAATGCATGTAATTGCCTTAGAAAATAAAAGTGCAGAGGCTGAGGACTGTTATGAGGCAGGAATGGGTGAATTTTCTGACAGTGGTTTCCTGTAGGAGGGTATAAAACACCTAGTTGTAGTGTAATAACACTTTCTACTTTATTTACAAAAGGGAATTGCTATATTGTTGCTGTAACTTTTAAATTTATGTTTTTTTTTTTTTTTTTTAGAATGACTTAAACTTTCTCAGACTGTCCTATGGTTCCG
This sequence comes from Crypturellus tataupa, assembly GCA_034781795.1. Classification (NCBI taxonomy): domain Eukaryota; kingdom Metazoa; phylum Chordata; class Aves; order Tinamiformes; family Tinamidae; genus Crypturellus; species Crypturellus tataupa. Next base: position 117,756 of record JAWLRI010000397.1, read on the forward strand.
CGCTGGAAGCAGAGTGCTTACAAATCGCAATGATTCGTTTGCTACATTATTAATCATCACTGAGAGGAGCTCTCTTCAAATCAGTGAAGTGACAGAGCTCCCAGCACCTGCAGAGGGGACCTGGAACATTGGAGCTCACAGGATTGTACCCCCTTTTATAAATGTTTTAACTGAATTGAGGGGCCAGGATCTTGAATTGTGCCTGCCTTGCTATAGGGGAAGGACAGTTTCTTCAGTTTAATACAGTTGCAAATGATATTATTGGCAGAACTATTGCATTTATAACAACAGATACCCAAGCTGCTTTCTAATTTAACTTGCTGTGGACAATTCATACGGCAATAATGGCTGCTTGGAAAATATATTCTTAGTGAACTCATATTTACATTCAGAGTTGGAGAGGAATAAGAATCTTAGTAAGAAGTACAAGCGAAATAAGTGTGCGTGCTCACCATACATGTTCAAAAATTGGCTTCCATTCCACCACAGTCACGCAGGAGTAATAAAGATGAATTTTGAAGTGGAGCAATGAATAGTATTTTGTAATTAATTCCATCATAGTGGGATTGTAGCACAGAAAAGAAGCAAAATTCCTGTTCAGAAATTATATCAAAGCAAGTTGTAAATTTAAAGATTTTTGATGACTTATGGCAACAGCTAAAGTAAATTCTTCTGTCATCTGGATCTATTAGCACCTCTTAAGGTCATCCTCTGCCCATCCTTAAACTGGTCTATTGGCCATAGTGTGCTTTAAAAATGTAAAGTAGCAAAACTATTTAAAAACTAGCCACAAAAGGGTGAACGTAGGCTCTTACTGGGCTAAATTACTTCATTTGCTCTATATTTCTAGGGAGCAATCAAAAGTATATCCCTCATTTAAAAATATAAAGCAGCAGACTGTTCCTCCAATGGAAAAGAACTGTTCTAAAGAAAAGAACTCATCTTGGCCAGTTTCACAGCTATGATCTTTGGTGTCCAAGCAAAAGGGGCTTCTTTAATTTTGCCCAAACCTTTCTGGAGCTCGGCTGTTCCCTTCTAGGAGACAAAAGCTCCGAAATGCCCATTGACAAGCGGACTTCGTTCAGCTGATCAATAATGCAGAGCACGTGGGTGACACACGCTCGCAATGCCTGATCAATAAACACTTCCTGCTGACTTGCACATCGTGCACGTTCGGTAAATAAAGCAGGTCCTTCTGAAGAGAGTTTGGTCAAAGACCTCCATAAACTGCCTTTCTTTTATAGCTTAACTAAAAAGAGATTTAAGCTCTGTTTAGACAGCGTTTCAGTCAATTTAACCGTTGTGTTATGCATTTGGTAACTACATAATTGGATAAAGGAGCTTTAATGAGTTAAAATTCCTTTTTTTTTAATCTTCTAGGTGGAAATGGTAACTTCTAGAGCCTGAGAAATTTGTCACATGCTTCTATTTGAGGCTGTTGGTACACATCTATATACTTATCTTTCTCTAACATTTGTTCTTACCAATTTTCACAATTAATATATTTGAATTAGGTGTTTAAGTAAATGCTACAATACCTGTGTAAAGCAATAGAATATCTGGATAGTTTACTCCTCAAGATGCTGTTCAGTCATATTAATGCATCTGCCCTAACAAGCTTTTCTGATAGTTGTTATAGCCTTGCAGCGAATTGTTACTGCTCAAGTGGAGTTATTTCTTAGAGGTTGGTATTGTGTCATTCCAGGTGAACTCGCTATCCAAGTGAGCTCCACAGGAGGTTGGAAGGTGAGGATGGAAGGGACCTCTGGAGATCAGCTAGTCCAACCCCCACGGTCAAGCAAGGAGAGTTTCATTAAACATTTAAAAGTTTAAAAATTCTCTGGTGGCAGAATAATACCCTGTTGTTTCCCTTGCCTTTAAGTTCATAGAGCCATTTGCTCACTTCTGAAATGTAGCTTTATTCATTGATGACAAAAAAACTGAAGACAAGGAAAGAAGATGCTACGTAAGCCCAACTACTAACTTGGGTTGCTAAAGCTCAGCCTGTTGTCCCTTGGGGCTGTCCCTGTCACTGTACCCTCGCAGCAGCTGTGGCGGAGCTGTCCTACACCTGCACTTGTGCTGTACTCAGAACATCAATCCTGGAAACTGGAACCGGGATTCCTTTCCATTTCCCTTTGTAGTGTTTCTGATGCTCTTTTTATCCCAGAGCATCCTACCTTATACAGCGCTAAAAGGAATTATGTCTGCAGTTCTCTCTGGCTGCCAAATCCTCTGGGATTGAAGAGAGATTTGAGACTTCTTAGGTGGATGATGGAGATGTTTGTGACTCTGGGGGGTTTTATATTTGGAAGAAAACAAGTTCTGGTTTTCTGTCCACCAAATGTGAACATTTAGAAAACAGTCACCTGCCTTATACGTAGTTTTCCTTCAATCATTGCCAGCTGGCCATTCCACACTGCAATTCCTGTGCTGCTGTTGAAATTCCAGGTTTTTACATAAATATTTCTGAAGATTATAGTATAGAGACTAGTGAAACTTGAGCAATCTTAATATTACACTTGTTAGTTCTTGCCTATTTTAATTGTGACTTTATTTGCTTTCATGTGTCCCTGCTACCCCAAGCTACCAGGTCCTCCCCATCCCAACAATCCCGCTTTGGGAGGGACAGAATTGCCATCCCAAGGGTAATGAGAAGGTTGCAACTAATTGATGCAACAAACTAAGGTGGAAGTTTGACCATATCCCTCCCTGCTTCCTAGGGTAACAACCACGGGCCCTTCCTGCTCCTTGGAGAAGGCTTGGCCAGACATGGGGCAGGAATTCACAGCTCGCTCTGCCCTCAGAGTGGACAGCTCCTATTGACTGGGTTTGCGTTCTGACAGCTGAACAATTCTGGGTGTTAGAGAATAATTAATCCCAGGGACTGAACTAACAACCTTTTTTGGCTTGTTATCATGTTCCCATTTCTGTGTTATATTGTCCTTGTATTAAGCAAGTGCAGCCGCTTGGCTCTTGCATCAACACGGTTGTTAAAATGCTCTTTTCTTTCCATAGAAGATGCTGAGGAATAGTCCTCACAAAAATAGGTAATTTTTATTAAAACAATTTTCAGTTAAAAGTAGCATTGTATTTTGGTCATAACAGTTCTTTACATTTAAGCCATATTTCCCCCATCCAAAATTCTGTTTTTCAGAACGAAGCAGTGATTAAAAAATGAAAATTATTAGTGTAAAACAGTAGCTTTTGCAAAATGTCATCTTAATAATGCAGTTTCCATCTCTCACGTAACCTGTGCATGGGTTACAGATGCAGTGGAGGGCTCCTGCCAGCTGTGACAGCAGAGGGCCGTGGGGACGGGCACTGCCACGACGCAGCCGCCTGTTGGTGTCCCCTGACCTCAGCCGTGGTTCTCTCCTCGTCTTGGTTAGTTGCCTAAAGAAGTATTTATTATGGCTTCATTTTTCTGCAATTGCTACTGTGGGGCACCAGGCAAATTAAGATTTGTAAAGCAAAACAGAAGCTACATGTACAAAATACTGTAAAATACATGAAAACCAGACAAACAGCGTGAAAGAAAAGCAATTATTATTCTTTATTCTCCTTGAAGGTCTATGAAGTGAATCACTTAACTCACATGCACATTTTTCCACCTTTAAAGATATTTTGGAGACAACATCTGTCCCTTTTCAGTGCACGAGGTTGATGTTTATATGCACATATGTGCATTCTTACGCAGCCAGGTTTACTCAAACTCCTGTATCTTTTTTAACAGTCTTTATATGAAGTAATATCCTATTTTATTCACATTTGTGAAGTGTGATGCAGGAATATCAACTACATTAGGTTAAGATGCATGTGGACGTAGAAGTAGTTTAGTGCATACAGCGCAGCGCTGCCCACCTGACACCCACTTTCTCCCTCAGCCCTTCCCATCCTTTACACTTTGCTCCCGTGTCAGCCTCATCATTCCCTCCGGAGGCCTCTGGATGCTGCAAACAAAACAGCTAAATCCAGAACCGCTGGCCGGAGCGGGAGGCCGGATTCCGAGTGCTCCGGCCGAGCCTGCCGGGGGTGAACGGGCCCTTTGATTCTGCTGCATCAGAGCCCGCTCTGCTGTTGACTGGCCCTTTGTTGCGCTGCTGTTGACCTCTAGCCCCGCATATACAAACCTGAACTCCGGATTAGGCTTCCCAGGGACTAAACTATGGGCGAAGTTGAACCGCTTGCTCCAAGGAGGGGAAATGGTTCGCGCTGCCATAGTAACGTGACCTTGTACTGTCTGCCTGGAACAAAGACTGTTTTCTTGTCCTTTTTTGCTGCCCCTGTGAGTGTTTAAGCCCCCCTGCTGTTGCTCTGTGTGTGTGTGTGTTTGTGTGCGTGTGTGTGAAAGTTGGATACCAAGCGATGGCAAAAGGAGGGCTCTCCCTTTTCTAAAGCGGGGCATTCAGCTAGGAAATGGGATAAGCAGATGAATGGGGGGCGGGAGGAGGAAAGGAGGCCTTTTGGTCAATAATTTGAGTTTGGCATTTGTGATTTTCGCATTATTGTTGCAAACCCCAGATACTGTGATTTTTAACTCGGACGTATTTTTCTCCTCCAGCTAATTTTATGCCATCTTAGAAAAATATTAGCTAAATTAATGCATCTCTGGGATGTTTTAATGCACATTAGTCCTATGGAGAGAGAAAGGCATCTCTGGCTAATGAAATTTTGTGTTTATTTTTTATCTTCTCTCAATTTTAACTTGGAAAGAAGTGATATACCAGAAACAAGAGTTTGGCTTTTACACCAGGCCAGATAACAGTAAGAGATTGAAACGTGGACTTAGTCCAGAATGGGAGAAGGGAAGCAAGATCTTCATTTAAACTGTTTTCATCTCATTCATTTCCATATTTTGGATTACCTGATAGATTCTCCATCTACACAATCATGCATTGACATATAATGATATTAATATTCTACAGTTTTACCTCAATTTTATATCAAAAATGATGTTTTACCTGTCCCAAATGCCGTCACTGCCTTCCTGTGTGACCACTGACATTTTTCTTTTACAATACAAGAACACCATATTTTTTCTTTTTGTGCTTATGAAAGTGATTCCCTGTCATTATCTGGTTCTTCGGAGCCTGCACATGAGGGACACTGGTGAGTCTGATGGAAAGTTGTAATCCAGAGAAAAAATTTCTCCTTCCTGCATCAGCAGTGTTTCCAGGATAGTGTGTCCTGGCAGACAGCAGGGTTTATTCAGTTCTTTGAGGAAAAAAGTGTACATTGTCATGCTAGCAAAAAAGCTATTGCATTACAGACGTGGATGTTTTAATGCATTTCCATGCTGATGTTAGGGCAGGAAGTTTTGAGCTGTTTTGAGATCAAGACCTTGCGAAAGAACAGAAAAGTCAGGAAAGATGATGGAAAGGAAGATTTTGCCTTAAATTAGTACAAATTAGGGAATTCTGTGATAGCTCCAGCTTGCTTTTTCTTCTCTCTTGCGCTGATACGTGCAGGGGTACCATTGAAGCTGACTGCAAGGTTCCCACCCTTAGCAGCAGTGGAAATCAGGATGTAGCATGGCCTTGGCTGATTTCTTCAGCTTTGTGGCATCAGGAGAGAATCCAAGTAGGGTTGGGGCATTTCCAGTGAGCTATTTTTTTCTTTGCTTCATGCGATATGTTGTTTGAGGGACTTAAAAAGTCCGAACAGATTCTTTTCAGTTTTTGAAAACACATACCGATTTGTGCTCAAACCTTGGGAGTGGAATTTCCCCGTGTCAAAAGTAAAGAATAAACAAATACCGTCATCTCCTGAAGGGAAATAAAGTTGGATTTTTTTTGGTTGGTTCGTAAAGACAAATAAAAGTATAATCTATAGAGTCCTATAGAATCATTATCTTTGAGTATTTCTAGCACTTGCAGAAGTCATTGCCACCGTTTACTAGGGGAAAAGAAGCGCAGAATAAATATTTGACCTAAAGCTGCATCTCTGTGTCTCTGTGTTTCCATGCAGAGATCATAGTCTTCACAACAGAATCACTGTAACATGTTGGAAGGGAGAGTGCTAGGAAATGAAGAGAAAATCTGTAAGGATTAGTTTGATTTGGGTTATTTTTTTTGTTAAAAGAGTCCTTTTCTGGTATTGAGCATAGTCTTGGCTTGTTGGCTCAGACTCCTCTGCTATCTCAATTTTCTTTTGTAAAATGATGCCTTCTTTTCCGTGTATTCCCTATCTTGCACCAATGCCTGTTCCCTTCCAGGGCATTCCTGCTGCACCTGGTATAGTGGTCGACTGGGTGAAAGGAAGGGGAATAAAAGGATATGACTGTTTTGCACCAAAACTTAGGGGAACCAAAGAGGGGTTGTGTTTTTAGGGACTCTCCAAAGGACTTAGCCCATTTTGTGTTACTCTCTCGGCTTTTATTCCGTCTCTTAAATAAATGATGTCACTTGCCATTCTTCTTGAAGCTGCCTGATGAGATGGAGAATTGTGTCCTTTATCATCATGCAGCAATAGAAACTCTTCTCCGGGGTTCTCAGAAGAACAGCTTCAAATTATCCTCTCATTAGTGCTGATCCATCCCCTTTGAACACAGTGCTATTCCATCGTCCTATTTCAGCATTGAGCATTAGGAAATAACTGCCTGCACAACATATGTCATTACTCATTAAGGGACTCTTCCTGGATTACGGCGGAGGTTTAATGACTTGTTAAAGATATTTAACACTTACAGTTTTGTTTTTAATTTAAGAAGCAGCATGATCAAAGTGTGCCCTGAGAATTTCTCTCTGATTTTCTGAAATTTGCAGGTTGGCCTATTCGGGGGAGGTGATCCTTAAATTGAATTGCAGCCCTCCAAGGCGTGTTTGGATGTCAAGCACTGCCATGATCTGACATGTTAATGCATTTGAGAAAACAATGTGTTTCAGAGGTAATTGCTGAAGCAATGAGTTTCTAGCAACATTTTACTTAAAAGATATGTGCTGCTTCTCCACTGCATAGGCTGGAACAATGGAGAGGAACAACTAAGTGATACAAATCTCTGCTTGCCTTTTATCATTACAGTCTTCTAATAGACTAGAGCAGGACCTTTTCCCATCTATTGTTTGGAGCTGAGAATAGCATAGAATCAAACATGGTGTTGTTTTTCTAGCTGGATTTCATATTTTTTTTTACTAAGAAATATTTTAAAACTCATAATACTAACCTGAAAGAACTCCCCGAATTAAAACCTCACTTTCTTTTCCACTGAGGATTATCTGCACTTATAGCAGATATATTCAACAGGGGTAATATTTTATAGTCATCCTGTTGCTGTAGGTTTAATGCTTTAATGTCCAGACTTGGCCAGTCTAACCAACATAAAAGTGAGTTAAACAAGCTTCTGTCTTTGTAGCTTTCTCTAAAAAATTATGGATTGTGTGCTTGAGAACCAGGTTTATGTGGGTACATTGTTGCAAGGATCTGCTTAAGCTGATAGAATGATTCTCAAGTTGTTGATTCTGTAGACTTTATTTGATACTCTTCCAATATCCTATTAAGGTGTCACCCTGAGTTTTTAGAAAACAGATACATTCCTCAGTCTTAGTAGTTAGCAATAGACTACAGACTAGATGAGACCCCCAATGAGTGGCCTGTGGTTGTCTTGTTAAGTTGAAGGCCTAACAAGCCGTTCGAGGCTTTTCAACCCAGAATTTTGGCTATCCCCAAGGACAAGGGGATGGTATTTCTTTCCTCTCCTGGAACCTTAGTTTTCAGACTAACAGACTGGTCATCTTCAGTTCAGCTGCTGATGTTAGGGGAGCTGCTGGCTTATAATTACGCCTGTAGAAGGACTAGAGGGATCTTGTGCTCAACGACTGAAAGATACCCCTCGCATAATAAGCCAACACAATCTTTCTATCCGGGTATTTCCCTTGGCTAGGTTGGCATGATGACAAGGACCCCATTTACTAGTCTTAACAAGCTTGTAAGCCTAGAACGGAGGGATTTCGAATAGCACAGAAGCCAATAAAATCATCAATAATGATTATAATCAATTAAAATTGCTGTCAGTAAAAGGACCGTTCCATGGTGTGTGCCTGGCAATAGGCTCAGGAAATAATCTGTGTTTACTGGCACCTTAGTTGTGCTGCAGACTGCAAACGTAGACTTGGAGGATGTGTTTTCTGTGAGCACTGAAGAACACAAGTGCAGAATTCTGCTGTCACAACTGTTATTTCAACAGTAAAAAAGAGGAGACAAGGTGGAGAGGTAAATAGCCAGCTGAAGACCGAGCGTCTTCAGTAAGGCTTATTTTGGAGTAATACTTTATTATGATGTAGTTATTAAGTACATGTAACTCAAAACATATTAGGTGAATGAAAGATTTCTTGAGGTAATTTGTGGAAATGGTCAGTAGGAAGTAAAGGCAAGGGGGATAATGTACTGGCAGGTGGGATGAGCGAGGTAAGATAGAATAGCAGCAGGCTGAAGAAGGCTTTAAATGAGCTCAGCTGCCCTCACAATGAAGAAATATTTCCTTGTGTTCGAGTGGAATTTCCTGTGTTTCCATTTGTGCCCATTGCCTCTCATGCTGTCTTTGACAAAAATGAGGGTTCAAAGAGTGGTGATATGGCTAAATCTGAGGGATGCAGGAGCTGAATGATTCTTGAGCAACAAGTGATTTACAGAGACATGTGCATCAAGTTCTAAGCTCTGATGGCTTTTGGAGGCCCATGTTCTTTGCTTTGAACACAGGCAAACTGCTCAGGAATAGCTGCGTGCTGAGCGTAATCTGATTATTTAGCATCAGAATGTGACACGTTACATGTTGTCAGTCCTCTCAGAATTTCAGTTTGTAAAAACATGAGTTGATAAATGTCATCTTTAAATTTCCTGAAAATCGGCATTGCAAACAATGGTACAAATGGCACAAATCAATGGTACAATACTGGCACAAATCAGATCCAAATACATTATTCATTGTGGACCTGCTTTCCAGGTCCAGATTATAGAATTCAGCAAAGTGCAGCCAACTCAGACAATATTTTATACTTTCTATATCATGTGAGTTAGGTCTGTGATGTGTTTTGTTTGTTTGTTTTCGGGTGGTTGTGATGTTCAAGGGAGAATCAGGACAAGGTAAAAGAAGAATCTTGATATCAGCATGAGTTCTTCAGCTTTCTAATAAGATTACAGAGCACAGTTGGAACAAGTTCAGGTGATACCTGGATGGAGTTTGTCCAAAATTGCCATGTTCACTGCTGTAGCTTTGTGGAGCAAGTAGATTTTTATTGTCATGTAGTGTGTGCATATTCTGGTTCATCCAAACTGTAATCAATTTGTAATCTGGTTGCAACATGAGGATGGCAGATCTAATATTTTCATGGAAACTTCCTTTTGATAATGTATATTACTGTGGTCTTGGAGAATTTAGCCGTGCCTACCTTGATCTAATGCTATCAAACATGTCATTGTACTTAAATGATTTCCTAGTAGAGGGACTGCTGCCGAAACCATGTTGCTAAACGTCAGGATTATAGTATTTGTGACTGTCATTGGAACTGGTCTAATCGTGGAGTCTGATATCTCAACAGACATGATATAAGCATTAGCTTCCATAGTACCCTTGAAGAATAATTTCAAGGTCAGTTTTTAATGACTGAAAAGGATGATTCTAAAAATACAGAGAATGGAAGGAAGATCAGTACTGGTCTTTAACTATACATGTTGTTAAGGTTTGAAAATAATCTCAGTGTTGCTCTTTAAAATTCATTCTTTTCTCCAGAAAAAAAATGACTTTGGAAGTGATTAGGGAGAGCATCGGAAAAGGGATGTTTGCTGGGTTAGGCATAGATCTAGTTAGTTTTTCCTGTCTAGGGACATGGGGACTGAGTGTCAGTAATGTACATTAATCTCAGTAATTACAGAATAATCTCAGTATTCTAGAATACTAGAATAATACTAGCAGGGATTGTCCAGCATGAGAAAGAGGGATCAAGTGAAAAACTTGCTGTCTGAGTACTGTTGATTCCAGCTTGGGGGATTGATGCCATCTCTATGAAATTATGTAGTCTCTGTAAACTTAGCAAAACACATTTATTAGATTCTGAGCAATTTTATAGAATTACAGAATAGTTGGGATTGGAAGGGATTTCTGGAGATGACCTGGTCCAACACCCCAGCTCAAGCAGGGTCAGCTAGAGTAGAGTGCCCAGGACTACCCAGTTGGGTTTGGAGGATCTCCAAGGATGGCAACTCCAAAACCTCTTCTGGCAACCTGTTCCAGTGCTCAACTGCCCTCACAATGAAGAAATGTTTCCTTGTGTTCAAATGGCATTTCCTGTGTTTCCATTTGTGCCCATTACCTTTCATCCTGTCAGTGAAGACCCCTGGAACAAATCAGCCCTCATCCTCTTCAAATCGTGAGCTTCTCCAGCTAAACAGGCCCAGCTCTCAGCTTCCGCTTATATGAGAGGTGTTCCAGTCCCTCAATCATCAATGTGACCCTTATTCTTCTACAGTATGAATCTGCGTTCTGCTCTTTTCCTCTTATTCACTACTTAGACTAGTAAAAACTTGTACCACCTCTTCCATCTCACATTCAGTAATAATTGCACAGCCAAGGGACAGTATACAATAAATATAAGGAGTTTCAGTAGGAAACCACCTTAAATAGCATCTGATCAGTCTGATAGAATTTACCATGCAGGAGTTTTGCAGGTGATTTGAGATCTGACATTTCTTCTCTGCATATTTTCTCTTATCAGAAGCAGGGGCTTCATTACAATCCTATTCTGAGTAAGCAAGAGATTCAAAATGATAATGCAATAGTAATGAGTATGAAATTAGAAGGCAGTGCTTCTCCTGAATTATGTTTATGTATTGCCATGTTTTAGTAGAGACACAAGGTCTTTATGTTTTTCTGTTTTGGTAGGGATCACTTCTGCTGGACAGTATTGCAAGGCTGATCAGTTATCCAGACCAAAACTGACTTTAAAGTTATTTACTAGATTGCAAAAATCATAAATTTTCTTGGGAATAATGAAATACGCAATAAATTTAGATATCTTGTTTGTTTTCTAGTTTCTGAACTTTCAATATTCTCATCCTTGGTTTATCTGTGTTTTCCTCTATGCATGCCAGAATCTTTTCTTTATCTTTAAATGGATAGTTAAGATTTCTATGTCATCACCTGATCTCAGTATTTATGCTTAACCAAAGCACAAAATCTCACAATCGTCATGATAAATTCTTACCAAACCAGTCACTTGTATCTGAACTTCCATAGATAGATGTCTTTGGTGCAAAGCATCTCTGCCAGCCCAATAATTTTCTTTATTTACATTTGCGTCCATCTCTTTCAAATTCAGTTCCAGGGCCCCAGTTGCATCTCTTGGCTTCGGAGAGAAACTAAAACAAAGTGGTTGGCTAATTTCTTCTCATTACCTTTGTCCCAGGCTTTCTGTCCTCTCACTAGCTCTCTGCACATCATAAAAGCATCTTTTTCTTTCCTTTTTTTTTTCCCTCATTTTGTGTGATTTACGCTCATGCAAAGTGGTGCAACCATTATAAGTCAAGACTGTTTAAGACGCAAAGCTGCCGACTGTGTTTCTTTTCTGCACTGTAATCTGATAAGCACAGCAGAGAGGCAGCCTGGAAGGACTGTGGACAGTTAACCCAATTTTTGCCTTTTCCTAGACTATTTTAGTTCATTATCCTGCTTAAGTATAAAGAAGGAATAATGAAGAGATCTCTTACACTGTAAAAAAAAAATGGAAATATAGGAGCTAAAAGCACTTGTAGTGCTACAGAACAGGAGAACTTGTGGCTGTTCTTAGGACTTGAGCCACATGTGGCTTACAGGACAGATGTCACCTGCCCAGCAGAAGCTCCGGTCTGTCTGGAACGATCCCTGGGTCACAAAGCAAACGTGTCTGCTACAGACAAGGGCTGTCACTCTCAGCAGGGGTCTAGGGGAATGACAGTGAGGACCAATTCACAAAGATTTTGCTTTTCAGAAACAAGCTGATGTGATCTGATGTGATCTTTTTGCTTTAGTATCTTCACCTTTAAAACCTAAAGTGTTTTTTTCTTCTTTATCATTTTACCTGTGCACAAGGGAATAAAGAGCAAGTGTCTCGTCTTTTGCGTATCATCTTGTATGTGCTTGTGCATGTATGATGTTGCTGTCAGAATGGTAGGGCTAACCAGCAATTTCTTGGTTTACCTACCCTGAGTCAAGCATTATTTGTGTTTCTATTGAATATTTTCACTGGTAAGATTTTAAAATTGGTTCCTCTACCTAATTAATATGTCTGCTTCTCCTTCAAACTTCAAACGTGCAGCAATGGTGTGTGGCCAAATGAGACAACTTGTATGACAACCCATATAGCATCCAAGTAACACAGACAGAGCTTAAAAATAATAATAAAAATAAAAACTGTGCTGTACCAGAAAAAGGACAGAACTGCTTAGTTAGTCTTAATGGTTTGCATCTCAGAATGACAGTGTTGCTGTGTTCTTTGCCATGCTTGTAATTACTCTGAATTCTATAAATTATCTCATCGTATAGAAACTTATAATAAGAGGATGCTAGACATAGAATCATAAAGATTCTAGAAGAATCAGAGAACATAAGAACAGATGCTGCATCAGACCAAAGGCCCGTGTATCTCAGAATCCTGTCTTAACAGGAATGAAGAGTAGATGCCCATGGCAGAATAAGAGAACAGGATAAATATATGTGTTTGTGCCCTCGTGCCTCTGCAAGAGGAGTGAGCTCAGGGTTTCAGGAGTTTCTACTTTGCAGGGGAACTAAACCATGAGGTCAGTGAATTCCAGACTGTAGTTTATGGAGGATGTTGTGGGAGTGGAGACACTTCCCTGAGTGTGGATGTGCTTGCAAAATTCCCCGTGTTCTCTAAATGCCCTGAGTTCATTGTAAAAACTGTACTAATTATTAGGAATGTTGGAAATTAAAAAGCATTTATTTTTTCTGTGAGAATTTAAAGTATCTGAAGACTTCCTAGCGTCTGTAGGATGAACACTTGAGAAAGGGTTAAAAGGCAGCGCAAACAATTAATTTCAAAATCTTCAAAGCAAATCAGGTTCTTTAATTATATCAAATTAAGGTTATTAAAAGTTAAGTTCTGAACTGAGAGCATTTTCCAGTGAAAGGTGCTGCAACATCATTATTTCTCCCCAAAACACACTTACTGTACATTTCTCAAAGCCATCAGCTTTGATTGAAAGCTAATGAAAAAGCTGTCCTGCGTCAGTTTATTCCTTGTATCCATTAAGAATAATTACGGCTGAACAATTTTTGATGCCTGTAACCTTCGCGAGTGTTGCTAATGGCATTATAAATTGCTCCTTGTCCAATGACTGCAGTCTGAAGCTTAATTCAAAAGCGCTCTGTCAACAGTGCTGATTTGTGTGGTTAATGAGTGCGTTTAAAACAACAGCCTTGGCTCATGCATCCTAATGTCGATAAGAGGATGTGGTTCAATAAAGAGGCTTGTCTGTAATAATTAGCAGCGACAAATGCTCGGGATTAGACCGATCACGGCATTAATGACTCTGCTTTCTGCCTGTTAGGGAAAAAAGTTTCCAGCTCCAACTTTTCTGGGCTTAGATCTAACTTTTAAGGAGTGGACTTGTATGAACCAACACTACCACTAAATAAACGAGAGTCTTAAATACGTATTTTGTCATTAGCGTCACTGAGCTGTCTGGGGCTTCTGTAAAGACTGGTATGAGCAAATTAATTTTCGGAAAATATTTTCAGGTCAACTTTTGGTGCAAACCTGCTTTCCGATGGGTCTGGGATACAGGTTATGTTCTGGGATACGGGTTGGTCTTAGACGTGTGACTTTTGTGTGACTTTTCCTCCTACTGCCTGTTCTGTGGAATTTCTATTTTCTCTAGGGTACATAAAATTGGGATTTGATTTTAAAATACAATTAACCTCTAAGCATATAACAAATGTATCAGGAGAGTATCCACGAGGTTCAGATTGATCTCTCTCAGTGCACTGGAAATACTAAGGCTCTTGTTTAGGCACCATTCTCTTTGCATTCCAGAGCTACTACAGGAAAATGGTGCTTTTAAACAAACACCAAAGCTCCTGATGTTGCCTCCAGTGCTGCCAGTGTGGACTGTGGGCCACCTTAGATCTTGCTATGCAAATTCCACATCAGAAGAATCTCTGAGCAGCCAGCAAAAGCAAAGCACATCATAGAGTTTTCTCACTTAAAATCCTCCCTCCCCGTTATCCCCTTCTTCTTCAGGTTGTATTTCAGGGTGTGATGAGTGATGAAACCTGCACATGGACGTGCCAAGAGGAAGCTTTTGGGGTATTAATGAGGAGATGGACGGGGGCAGCTTTTCTTTCCTGTGTTGGGACTTCTTCCTGCATCGTGTGTGGATGCATCAGGTACGACTGTGGCACGTCCAGGCTACAGCAGAGCAGATTTCCACCTGTGCCGTCTCAGTGATGCCCAGCTCTTAAAGCAAGGCATGCACTGGCTCATGGTAACTTGAAAATGAATCCACTGGACAGTGACCCACACCTGCAAGGGAAGCTTTTGGGGCAGAAGGAGGATTGGAGATTTATCAAAGTAAATATATCAGCTAAGGAAGGTGAGGAAACAGGACTTCTGTCAGGAACTGTGAATTTATCAATGCTATCAAAGCCCAGGTCCTCCGGACATACTAGAAACAGGAAGATATTGTACTATGTGCTGTCATTATTTTTAAAACATACCCAGACAAGATATTTTTAGCTTTAGGCTTCTGGGACTGATACACTTTCTCAGCATATAAATTCTGTTCTTCATGCTCAAGCTGTTGCGTTTGATTTTAAGTTATTCAGATGTTTGTAATAAGTGACTCGAGTACATTGCAGCCTAATTCTATTACTAGACTCAACTGAAAAAAAAAATGCTGCAAGTGTAGGGGGGTTCGTAAGCCCACTGTTTAACTAAGGAAAACTGGAAAAGGTTTGAACTCTGTCAGAGTCCAAAATGAAACATATATTCCAGATATTATTTTCACGTTCCAAGTGCTACTATATTTCTTACACAATATCTGCATATGTCTCTTATCTGGAGATGAACTCTTTAAGTTTTTGAATGAGCCATAAAGTTGTTTCCTGATTTTTTTTAGCATTATCAGCAGAGACAGAAGTAAGAGCTGTTCCTAGCTCTCCGAGGAGGGCAGTCATCACTTGGAGATCTTTTTTTGAACAAAGAAGTGGACACAAATTTCAGAAAAGCAAAACTCTGGAGACTAAAAATTCAGAGACTTTACTGGCAATCAGGGTGAGCAAAATGAGACAAATCAGTTATCTGCAGTAACAGTGCCTGAAATCTTGCTTGCAAAGAGCTCTTACAGGAAGGGATTTACGTGCTGATAAGTGTAAATTCAAAACTGACATGAAAATTCAGCATATTTGAATAATCAACTAAAAGTACAGACAAGATTGAAAGGTAGAAACCGTGAGAATAGTTTCTGGGGACTGTGAGTTCAGATTGCTTCCTCCTCCTGTTGGGGCTGCATAACAAACTCCAGAGAAGATCTATTTTTAAAAAAGGCAAATTAAGACTTAGTTGTAAATATTTTGCCTTGGTAGCTTTACACGTATTTGGCTTTCAGAACCAAGCACTTCTTTGCTCCCTTCATTTCAAAAAGATGCTTGGTCTCGACTGTGGTAGTTTTCTCCAGAAGTTACAAATACTTAATAATCTGTAACAGACAATTAATATATTGAAGTAGTCAGTATTTGTGTAATAAAAAAACGCAGGCAGTTTTTCAGATGTTAGTGTTGAGTTTGTCCTTCTCTGAGGATGCTCCCCATAACACAGAGCCCTTAGTTCATTGAGCAGCAGCTCCTAAACTACCTATTTTCAAACCTCGTGTCCTTGAAAATAATTTTCACTTAATTCCCCTAAAATTAATTTATTAAAAGCAGCCTTCACACTTCAAATTGGTTGGAGAATTTGCTGTGATTTTTGTGATACTTGCAACTGGAAGTGATTACCAAATGTGTTTGCTGCTCTTTGGATTTTACAGACTGGATTTTACAGATGAACCTGGTCAGACCGTGGTGATGAACAGCGAACTCTGCGGCACCTTTTGCAGGACTCTCCTATGAGGACTGGAAGGGTAAAGAGTGGCAGGGAGAGGAAGGTGAATTTGTACAAAGACTTTATCAGCAAAGGTTTGTATTCTGTTTTGTAATGATTTTATAAAAAGAACCGCTGTCTTTTTAAAGATGTGACTGAAACGGCTGCAGGTAAAACTCGGGATATTGTCTTTAGAAATCTTGTGCTAGAAGAAGGGGCAGCAAAGTGTGGAGCGAGCGGCGAGGGCTGTGGAGGGTGATGCTGAGTGCTTTGTACAAGCTCCGTGCAGGCTCCAGGGCTGCCGGCGGGGCGAGGGTCAGTGACAGCAGGGAGAGCAGGTGACACCGTCCAGCAGCCTCTGCTAAAATGCTGTGGCTGCTGCTTAACTGAGCTAGCATTGAACAGACAATGTTTTTTGGCACTTGTTCATCCCCTCTCCTTTCTACCCTCTCTTCCTCCCCCAAAAAAGTCAGTTAAATAACAGGAAGCTTTCAGAGGAAAGCTTTACGTCCATAAAATCATGCTGACATGATTAACTGAGCATCACGGAGAGCAACCCCTTCATTTAGTGCTCCCTGCTCCGAGTTAGCGCTTTGCAGAGCCGTGCTGTGCCGAACGCCCTACAAATTGCTGGAATGGGCAGTTAAACGCTCAAGTCAGAGGTTAAATGAACATGGCTGTTTATGAGGACACAGCCCGAATCTATTTGCATTTCAATATTCTTTCGGAGAGACGAAAAACCATTTTGAGGACAGCTTGTTTGGAAATCCCATTAATAGGTTATTTATGGGCCTCAGGACTGCCTGACCCATGGCCTTGTTTTGTTAAACATGAACTAGACATGAATCAGATGGGCGGCCGGGCTGCTGCTATTGTTTTCCGTAGCATTAAATGTCATTGAATTCAATTATTCTGAATCTGACACTTTCTAAGTTATTACCCTCATAATGTGCAATTTTCCTTTTTTCTTTTGTCAACCTTATTATTTCTATCTGCTTTAAAAAGCAGAGGCACTCTAAAAAGGCAATTTCCTCTCTTATCAGTGAACTAGGTGAGAATGACGGACTTATCTACGCATCTCTTCATTAAATCCGAATTTGGAAGATTCCGTTCGAACAAATAAGATGATTCCAGTTACTGTCATGGTACATTTTAGAGAATACAGAAGTCTAAAATTTCCTTCAAGCAACAAATTTAGCTACGGAAAGGTCAGGTACTAACAGTTCTGAAATAGTTTAACCCATTTCGTTGGAGTATAGAATGATAAATGATAAATTCGTAAGAATTTGACTAGAAAGACAATGTTTTTATCAGTCCGAATGTAAACAAAACTCCATATTCCCAAATAATACATGTATTATGGAATAAACTTCTTTTTTATGCCTTCTTACACCATTTCTTATATGATTAAAAAGAGATGGTATATTAGATTAAAGACTGTGCTAAAAATTAATGAGAAAACATTGATGCTTCTAATTTGAAGGCTGTGTTACGCATAGCAGCATTATATCTGTTAAAGAACATGGTAAGTCCTTATAATGAATAATGTCTATTGAAAACCTTACATATTCTTCTCTTGGCATTTGTTCTCTTACTGTTCCAGTATATATGGAAAAGTGATCAAATATTCAGAGGATTTACAGCTTCTGGAAAGTAAAATCCACATCTACAGAGTGGACCAGCTGAGACCACGTAAGCCAACTTCAATGCAAAGTATCTTTTGACCAAGAAGAGTTTGTGGTGCATAAAAACTGGGACCTGAAATAAAGCAGTGCAAATTCATAAAATATAAGGACTGGGTGAACTACTGTGTCCATGCAATACCATTTGTACACACAAAAGACCTTAGAATTTTTCTGGTGTATGTTCCAACTACAACAACTCCTTCAAAAAATGGGCTGGAGGAAAAAAAAGTGATAAAAAATATTCCAACCTCCTTGAGTACAAACATGCACTCTTATTTCAGGTGTTTTATTAGTGAACAGGAGATGTATTTATTCTTAACTTGGTAAAACTTGTAAAAAAAGGTAGTTTAGGATCTACTTCAGAGTTTATAAAGAGAAAAGTTGCTTCAAGGAGATCAGGGTTCAAATCTGTGTTAGACTTTCATTTTACACAGCAGGATGTTGTGGGATAAAATCCGTACGCAGCAGCTAGTTCTGCAGAGAGACCTGGTCAGTGTTCTGTTGGGCACTGCGAGTTTCCTGCTGTAGTTTCTGTCACAGGCACAAGCACCCGTGCGAGATGACCGTGCGCAGGATCCCAGCCCTTTTGCATCGCAAGGTTTTCCTTTCCTTACAGTGGGGCTTGTCTGCTTATTCTGAATAAAGTAGCAGGTAAAGAATATCCGATATCCTGTGAGGAGACTGGTTTGCAGCTGTGTGTGCCACTATTCTGCAGCCCACATTTTAAAAGTGATTATATTTCTGAATGCGTCTTTGTAAGTATTTTTATTTAAATGTAAATATAGATTGTGCTCTTCTCCACAGAGAGTTCCCCCTTTTCTTTTTTTTCCTCTCAAAATACTTACATATTTCTTTTTGTAAAATAGATTTTAAGTATGAACTGGATATCAGTGCAGTTCTATAGGGTTAATTCATTAATAGAAACTGTTTTTTTTTTCCCTGAAGGAAAATGAACAATACATTTTTAGAGCAGGAGTGCAAGTGCCATGATTTTTCTACTAACTTATACTACATCCTCCCCTTTTAAATGTTAAATTACCTCATTGTATCTCTGATACAGGATATACTTGCACCTGAAATTAAGCTTACTGCATAGCTGACAAAATGACCACAATTTGCTGTATGAAATACCCTGATTGCATGTGTAATTCAAAGCAATCCTAATCTCTGCACAAGCCAGTACAGACTGCTTAGGGGTAGAGTTTATGTATGCTGATTGAGCCTTCAGTTTAGCTCATAGCGAATACACCTGCGAGTTGAAAAAATGCATTACAGATTCCCAAACTCGTCAGTGCTCAGGAGAAGGGGGAAAGAAGGAAGGGAGAAAAAGCCTTTCCACTACCCCCAAACAAGAGAGGTTACAAGAAAAGCCAGATCTCAGCGTTTCATATATGAGTTTATTCCAAATACTTTTGAAAGCTGAGATTGCCTTGGTGTTACCTCCGAAGTGAATATATTCATGTACCAAAAGCTGAATTGCAAATATGACTCCTGGTTATAAATCTGCATCCCTGTCTTATTGTAGTGTGTGCTTTCAACAACAGAAACAAATCTTCTTACCAATACTCTTTGACTGAAAGTAGCCCCTCCCTTAAAATGTGTTTTTTTTTTTTAATACTGTTCATCTTTGTTAGAAATAGTTACTCCTAAGACTTCTTCCATGTTGAGTTAGCTGGCTGTTAAGGACAGTTACTCTATGCCTCCAGAAATACAAATACAGTTTTCACAAATATTGTTTATTCCTTCAAGGTGCAGGATTTTCCCCTTGGGGGAATTAGGTAGGGAATTTTAATTGTGGGTTTCTGAGTTCTAGAATACACTGTGGCCACTGATTTGGTGTTTAATCTTGTTAATTGTTCAACCATGACAGAGGATTCTTATATTTTTCCAGTGATATCTTGAATTTAAAGTTTTTCCCAGCCAGGAAACATTCCACATCCAAGGACCTTTTCAAATACCATTCTTTCTTGTTAATTGCAGTGAGTGGAATAACTTCAACAACGAAGAAGCCTAACAGATACGAAACATTTAAATGTTTGTGTTGTTTACAACTAAGTGCATAATCTCTTTCCCTTTCATCATTTGCAGCCTATCCTGTCATCTCAGTTTGGTTCCTGATTGGCAGTTTGGTCGATATTCCAGAGATGAAATCATGGCCAAGGAAGTTCATCCATCATTTTAATATTCTTCATGGTGAAGCAATCAAAGGTAAAGTAATCTTATATTGTACTGTCTAATCTGGAGGCTTCATAGGTGTTTCTTTCTCTGAACAGGTACAGGTATAGTGGAGACAGGTATGCCCTGCTTCTTGAAGAGTACACATAACAATCGTACATGAATCATAATATTTTTAGTTAATTTGATGCCTGATTACTGGTTAGATAGATACCCTTCAGGATCTTGTTTCCAGGTGGCCAGGATATCCCTTGAAAATCTAATCTGAGAAGTCAGATGAGGCAAATAGCAGGTAAGTCCTCTGTGAGCACCTACCAGCTGTATCCCCTCCAAACCCTGCTGCAGAATTTCCTAGGAGTATTTAACCATTATTTTCTATCATCTGGGCTCTTCTTACAATATTGCTCTGAAGTATTAGTGTGAATGCTTTTCATAATGTTCAGACATCAAAATGACCATAAATATATGCAATGACTCTGAAAAAATGCTCAGTGTTGGTAACAGTTTTGGTGTTTAGCTGTGAAAGAAGATTTTATTTTACTTCAGTCAGTCTGCCTAGGATTTTTCATTAGCTATTAAATTTGGTTCATTTACCTCTTTATATTTTTGAACCCGATAATTTTATTTACGATGTATATCCTTTGAATATGTATATGCATATATATAAAGAAAAGGGTTTGCCTATCTTAATAAAAGCTGTAATGTAACCTAGCAAATTTATCCCAAAGCGAATTTTTTCATGACTTGGTGGAAATTTTGCATTTCATTCCTTCTTCTGAAAGTTTACACAAAATGATTTCCAATTTCCTCAGCTTCAGTTTTATGGTGGAAGCTTCTGATTAAGTATATGTGCTTAATAACAGTAAATAATCTCTGACATTTTATTTTTACTCCAGAGTAAAAATGTTGATCATGCTGGTGAAAATCAGCAGTCACATTTTATTTAACAGCAAAAAAAAAAAAAAGTTCATATCACCCTGCAGGAACTCAGGAATCCATTTCCATTATAACAAGCATTGATTTTTGCATTAAAGTCTTATTATTTAAGATAATGACTGTTGGGTTTCTTAGTTATTTTTTGGGTTCCTAAATTATTAAAACTATAGTATTTAAAGAGCAAGTGGGAATGCAAAAGACCCCAAACTCTATTAAAAACACTCTCATTTAGTGTCTTTAATTAAATTAATCTTTAAGGCAGATGCATAGTATTGAAGAAGTGTTTTGAGCATTTTGGGGTGGCATCAGTGTTTCTGCCTATGGAAACACCGCTGCACCTGAATGTATTGATATTCAGATTAACGTTAATAGAATGAATACGTGGGGACTCCATTCAACAGTGCATGACTCTCATATGTTACCAGTGGAATTCCACTGCCTGGAATCAGGGAATACGCCTGTTGGCTTCCCTAGCGCGTGCGATGCTGGAGTTGTTGGGGATGGGAGTCCTATTTTGCTTGTGTTTGGAGTGCTCCTGCGAATAACTCTGCGTTTTTAACGTGGGCCTGAAAGGCAGTAAGTCTCCTGTTGTGTTCTCCCCTTCCCCCAGCTTTCCCTCGGATCCGGGGCTGCGTGGGCACTAATGTATTCTGGATAACGCTGGCGGCGAGCGGAATGTGCCTCCCCACCAACAGCACCGTGAATTATTGACGTGGGGGCCGTTCCCTGGTGTATCCTTTTCCAAGGTTATACTCTCTGATATTAGATATTTATTCTGCATAAGGTAGGGATAAGAACCTCATTGGCACATTATGTGTGACACAATCAAGTTTCGAGGAATTTCAGCAACATTAGAAGATTTGTAAAATGTATTCTTTTAGCAGCAGAGGCTCAGCTTTAAACAAAGCATAATCCCTCCTGCATATCATTTCGAACCTAATGCGAGGAGAATAAGCAGGACCATGGTGCTGTCTGCATCATTTTCCTTTTGTGTTCAATTTCGAGGGCTATTCACCTAATATTCCAAATTCTTTTCTTCATTAAATGGAGCAGAATGATGGAAAAGCAAAAAATGTAAGAAAAGAATGAAATAGATTTCAATGGAAATAAGTGGCATAAATTGAGTTGTTACATCTAGATATATGATAAATCCTCTGGTAATAATTAAAAAAAAGGATGTTTTCCAGTTCTTGCACAATTAAATTTCAGTATTTTTGATGCTAACATTATTCCCAACTCCTTTGCATCAAATATTGGTTATTTTTGTGTTTCTGCTCTCATGTGTTATGTCACCTGGTGTCTCCTTGCCACTTGCTTTGTTAGCCTGAGCCTCTAGGGCTTGTATCCCGAACAGTGGACCTTTCCTACTGTTCAGATTGTTCTTTTAGACACTAAAAAAAAATAAATCTTCTGTGACAAGTTTACTTAAAGGGACACTATCACATTGAGTATATAAATCTACCTACAAATAATATTTTTCCTCACAAAATTTTGGAAAGACACACGCTTTTTATGGTGACATTAGCTAATACCCTCATCTGCTTGCTATGCAGTAATTGGGGAAGTCATGTCATTTTTCACACTTCATGCTGTTCTTTACATGCCACTTTTGAAAAGCCAGGAAAACAGGTCAGTTATTTTACCTTTTGTTCTAGTCAGCTTCAGGATCCGAGTATTTTGTGCTGCCCCAGTGGGATACTGAGATGCAAATTTTTAAGGGAGCATTCAGGCTTAAAACAGACAATTCTATTTTAGTTACTTGCTTATAGGCCATAAAAGCATGTGTACTAATAATGCATTTTGTAAGAATTGAAAGAGCATAAACAAAATCAAACATCTACTCTCTTTCAGCAAAGTACTACTAAAATGTGACTTCCTCAAATCTAGCCAGTCCTCCTTTCCTGCTTATTTTCTAAAACTTTATATATTAATATAATTGTCATTGGTTATATTTAGCTAATTTAAATGAAATAGTAAAACTATTCTAATAGTCATCGTGTCTGCTGTTAGTAATGCAGGTGGTTATCAGTATTCCCAGCTATTTATGAAATCCTTATATGGAGAAAAAGGCTGAGCTCTCATGATACAGATAGAGAAAAATAGCACATAGTAACATATCTGTTGTATGAAAATGCTAGCTAATGAATCTTGCTGATAGAAAAAATACTCATTAATTTATTAGTTATTTAAACTGTTTTAATAAATGAGGATTTTATAACTTCTATAACTCCATTACCCATGTGTCCTAACCCCCCAAACATGCATGTCGAGGTGCACGTAGGTGCATTAGTGTCATGCACATTTTCCAAACAGGACATGGATGCTTGGGAAACCCTCTGCAAGAGAAGCTGACCGTGGAACTGCCTGACCTTCCTACAGCCAAACCCGTCCGTGGGATCAGCAGCATCATCAGGAATTTGTCCTGGGCTCTGATATCCTGTGAGGCCACAGTGCTTCTCCTACAGCCACTGCTGCAAGTCGCAGCAGCTGGGATGGGGATTTACCTGCTGCTGCTGCTCTGCTTCCATCTTCTCTGCAAATTTGTCAATCTGTTGCTAAATTAATTATAATAAGGGCACCCCCCAGCTTTGTAAAGGGACTGGAGAGCTTAAAAAAAAGAACAAAAAGAAAATAGCTCATACTTAGAAGTTTTCTCTGGAGATTTTGGAGTGTTTTTATATAGGTTTTACCTGGTTCTATTGTAGGATATCATATTGTTGTTACTTATCATTTAACAACTAATTGTCACGTTTGTATCCAGGTCTCATTGTGCTGCACATCTTACCAAGCTGTATCTGTCTGTCTGTCTTGAGCTAAGTAGCATGCAGAATAGTAGAATTTAACACACAATTTGAAACATGTTGGTATGAAGCCTTCACACAGTCCTGCACTAGCTTTGGGGGAAGCTTTATTACCTTTCTTGTCTTTATTCCTCTTCTGTTCAGATAACCTTAGCTCTTCTGAATTTTGGGGGGGAACTGCAGAGCTCTTTGGTGTCTCCAGGAGGTTTTTGTCACAAGCAAAACATTTTGCTGTGGGAGCCAACAAATTTTTGAAAAAAAGGCAAGTATAAATATATGTGAGTCTATATTTATATATCATATAAATAATAGACTGAATATAAAGCAGCCTAAGCATGCTCACCTACTATTAATAGACCATGTAGACAGTGTTTGTGTGTATGTGTGTGTGTGTGTGTATATATATATATATATATATATAATATATAAATATTATAGCAGGAAGGCTACCCTCCTCTGCTTCAGGGGTATGGGATAGCTTAACTGCTTCAATCATGCTTAAAATCAAGTATAAATTTCCATTTCCAGCTGCAGTTTGCAGTCACTTTCTTTGACCTTTTTTTCTTCTACTGCCAGTCAGAATTGCTAGGAATTTCTTGGAGTTTTGTTTTCAACTTTCTTTGTCTTGGCACCCTTATCAGTTTGTAACCTTTGTCCTGGGATCTACACTTGTAATCATCATTAATCATCATTATTTCTTAGGTATTTGCCTGCACAGTCAGCTCTTGCTGCGGTTTGCAAGTAAAAACTTCTCTGGCTTCTACTCTGGAGCAGTGTCCTCCCTTATTCATCACTGGCATTTTCCAGCGCAATTCCTTTCTGTCCTGCTTGGCTGTTTTCTTGGCTCTTTACTTATTTCACTCCCAGAAAAATATAATAAAAATAGGAAAATGCTCCCCAAGAAATACTGGAACTATTCTGTGCAGGGTAGTAATATAAAACCATATGAAAAAGCAGAAGCCTCGCGGCACCAGAAAACACCTGGCAAATCTAGCCCAAGGAGTCAAGTGACTATTACTGAATACAGTCATGTTTCAAACTTGCAAGTAAGTGGGAAATTAATAAATCACTTCTCAAGCCCTCAGTCATCAGCAGCCAATGATATTTTTCTGGGCCTGGGGAGAAGCTGCTCTTCAGCTGAAGAGAAAATGTGGGACAGGAATAGGGAGAGTTTTTCTTTGCCAGTGGCTTGAAATGTGTCTGCAGGGAATCTGCCATAGGGAAGTCCTCTGTAAAGAACTTGACAGGGTTTGCTCAGGCTGCTTCTGCCTCTGCTTTCAGCAAGTACAGACACCTTGGCTTTGCTTTTGCCTTTTGTGTTGTGTCCGGGAATGTTCATGCATTGCTGCTGTGTGGCTGAGCAGGTGGGGAGCATTTTTAGTGTTTCAAGCCCCAAGTCGGTCACTGGCAGTATTTAAACTTTCTGGTATCAGCAACCTGATAGACAGACCTTGTTTTTCTTCTGCGGGCAACAGTTTTGACAGGCATCTTCAGCCACTGCTGCAGTGACTCTCAGTCACTGATTGTTGAAAATGAGAGGTTTTACATATATAATTTTTAATACTTTTCCTGTGATAAGGAATATACTTTATACCTTCAAACATACTTACTATGTCTTATACAACAGTTCCTTGCAGTTTGGCTTGATCTAATCTGCATTTTGTATCAATGGTCACCCAGACCAAGAGTGTTTCAGGCTCTGCAGTGACATGAATCCTAATCTGTATTTTGAAGCCATGAGTAGACACGTGTGGGAATGCAGGATCATCACCTGCCTCAGCCTGCAGTCCTGCAGCTTTCCCTGTTGTGGCAAGACTCACTCTTACCCCGTGAGTTTGCCTCATTCCAGTTCCACTCACAATCTAATTTCTTTTCAGAGAACTATTTAGCCAATAGAAATTTCTATTTCATGTTTTTTGTTGGAAGATATTTTTCAAATGGTGGAATAAGAGTATTGCATCAGAGTATGTTTTAAAAGTTGTGTGCTTTGAGAATAGTTGCTGATTAAATTTGTGTGCTAACAAAGATGTATTCCCAAAATGAGACCGTTTCCTCAAAAGCTGTTTGATGCTATTGTGACCTATCTGAGCTCATTTATGCAGGGGAGAGTATGAATCTTGAGGGTGGCAGGAGGAATAGGATATAAAAACTATTAAAGCTCCCAGGAAACAGAAGTGCAAAGATAAATGTGTATAAACTGGCCATATATATAGTACTGGATACGTATCCTAGTCCATTTACGGTATTTTCGCATTTTCATTTGTGGCTTACACTAAAAAGGTGAAAACCAGCAATTTTTGTAAGTCTTCTTTTAAAAAAAGACGTGTATACCATAGGCCAGCAATAGGAAAAGGACCAGAGTCGGTTTCTGTTCTTTGGTGCACTAATGCAGAGCATAGGAGCAAGTGTCACTTTTACTTCACAGTTTGGGTCCCAAAATAAAGGCTCTTTGAGTACAACTTTG
Organism: Crypturellus tataupa; assembly: GCA_034781795.1. Classification (NCBI taxonomy): domain Eukaryota; kingdom Metazoa; phylum Chordata; class Aves; order Tinamiformes; family Tinamidae; genus Crypturellus; species Crypturellus tataupa. Next base: position 143,884 of record JAWLRI010000397.1, read on the forward strand.
CCTGAGAATGCGCAGCAGAATGCTCCACTCCACGGAAAGCCTTCTCTTAGGACAATTATAGCAGGTAACTATTCCTTTTTCTTTCTTTTTTTTTCCCTTTGCAGTTTGTAAGTGATGCCTTGTTTCTGGAAAACATATCGTGTTTGTCCTAGGTGCAGTTTGGAGGAATTAGACTGAACTCTAATTTACACTTGTTTAACCACAGGTGCATCCCCACTGCTATTTGTTTATCTCGCATTTATTACACTCTTCCCAATTCAAGATAAGCACTCAGGGGCTTTTTCTCGTAACACTAATGGAGGAGAATAAATGCATTATATGTGAATAATGTATTATGATGATACAATTTGGGTCTCTTAGCTCTAACCGAGACCAGTCCTGTCTTGCATTATTTATAATTTACGCACACCTTCCTTGAGCATTTTTATGTAAATATTTAATATAGAAAGTGAGTTAACTCTTTCATTTGGGAGGTTTCCAGGCAAAAAAAGCCACAAATGAGAATGTTTGGTGGCACAAGACCCCTTCACCCACAATAGGCAGATGGACAATTTTGTTTGTTTACAGAAATTAAAAAGAAACATGACAGATTAGAGAGAAAAAAAATATGTACTGATGTGACTGCAGATCCTTTCCATCTTTCTCACTCTAAACTAGTCTTATTAAATTGAATGGATGTTGACTGCAAGCAGGTTATTTGTGGAAGCTTTGCTGGTAAGATTTGAAACACAGTGTTTTGCCCTTTTTTCAGACACTTTTTGTGGTTTGTTTGATTTTTGCTCACTTTGTAACCATTTATCTACTTGAGAAATGCCACACTGGGGCCTTAAAGCAGAAGACTCCCTCTTTTGAAGCCTCTCTGATAATCTGAATTTGCTAGCAAAGACAGTTAAATCATTTCTTGGTAATCCTGTGTCTTTATTGATTAAGTCTTCTTGTCTTGGCCCTTAATTCTGACCTAAAGGATATATATTATGGCAATCACCAAAAAGCAAGTTTTTACAGTAAGGTTTTTATTGAGTCAGTTTTTGGGGCCTCCCTTCTCCATCTCTAAAGCTGAGCTTCCCTCACAGCTGCATTGGAAATTCCATGTACAGCACAATGTTCCTCAGCTGTATCAGATATAGCAGTTGTTGGTAGCATTACTAAAGAGAAATATTTTTTGTAATAGAAACACTGATTTTTTTCAAACTCTTCTCATTTGGAGCAGAAAGGAGGTTTGAGCTGTTAATGAGTTCTGCGATTTTAAGTGTGTAATTCTTTCCCTTAGTCTGATCAGTCTCTGCTTTATAAGCAGAGCTAAATATGTTAGCTCTGTTGAATTAATGGGAATTTTTCTATTAATTTTGATGGGGGCAGGTTTCAGATGCACTCGATGCAGTAATAATCTTCACAGGGTGTGAAGTTGAGAAACCAGCAAATCTCAACCCTGGGTGCTGCTGTTTGTTGTTATTGCTATAGGACATCGAGTTATTTTATACCAAATAATCTGAAATCACTTCTCATATTCAAGCTTCATGGATAGTATCAGTAACATTGCTGATACGGAAAAGCACATATGCCAGCGCTCCCTTATTTTTTATCAGAGGATAATATACCCTTTAAAAACACAAATTATGTCTATTGCAAGAGCATTTGGCTTTAGACAGCCCTTCTCAGTTGACTGTCTGCCAGCTCTGTTATATCTCTAACAACTGGGGATGCAAAACAACATTTGCTAATTAACGCTGATGCTGAAAGGAAGTGTGTTTTGCATCTGTTTCAGGATAAATCTCAGCACACTTTTTACATTTTGTTTAATAATTTATCATCTCGGAATCATAAAAGAAAGATTAACAAGAGTAAGAACATTTTTTTTTCCTTTGTAGATAAATGAAAGTATCTGTGGTCTCAATGAAATCAAAATAACACGAAGATCACCAAAAGCGAGTGTAATTGGGGATCAACTTCTAGTCACAAAGTGAGGACGGCAAAGCTAATTTAAGGGTAGAAGGAATAAGCAAGGCACACCAGGCATCCAGGTGAACATTAACAAACAGGTGAGTGTTGCAGTCATCCCAAACCTGCATCAGTAAAAGCCTCTGTCTCGTCCCCATGCCATCATGCACTAGAAACCAGAGAGCATCCTTGGAGCCTGTTGCTAATCCAGCTTTCTCGGGGCTAGAGGCACAACTTCTTCAACAGTTCTTACTGCTGCCACCTCAAGCCAAAAACTGCTTTCCGTGAACTCATTTGTGCACCATTAGCCCTGCTTTGAGAAACAGGTGAATTCTATGTAGCCTTACAAAAGCTACAGAGCATCTCAGCCAGGACTTCCCTCCTTTGGTCTTGGCCCTTAAAGATACTGCA
>JAWLRI010000397.1:153063-170800 GCA_034781795.1 Crypturellus tataupa
ATTTTATTTTATTTTATTTTATTTTATTTTATTTTATTTTATTTTATTTTATTTTATTTTATTTTTCTTGTTTGTTTTCTTTTTGTTTGTGTTTGTGCTTTTGCCTTTATTTCTTTTTTTGAAAGCAAATCAGATCACAGGGTTGTCTAGTAAAACATGCCGCCTTTTTTTAGCTAATAAATCCATCTGGTATGTTACACTAAATAAACTTAACATAAATGGAAAGGTAGTAAACCATTTGTTTAACAAGAAAAGCTTGAGTAGCCAATATTATAGATGAGAAATGCAAATGAATGAGCAATACTGCTAGAACATTGCCTTTTCATATTTACAGCATTTTAATTTTGTATTTCTGATTTTTTTTTTAATTTAACAATTACCCTACTGTGTTTTTGCAAAGGGTTTTGAAATGTGTTCTTATTTACACTCTAGCAGGGGGCTAATAGCATTTCTGATTCCAATTCATTGTTAGTGTTACTACACACCCAGGGAGAATCTGTCTGCGTGCAGAGGAAGGTTCAGAGAGTTTTTTCCAGCATCTTCTATATTTAGAATGTGATTTTTTTGTTGTTTCTTTTAGCTTTGCCATTGTGTGCGTATGTATCATGTTAATATCAAGTTGCATGGACATATGGATGGAAGAGCATAGCCTCAGCACTGCGTTTCTCTCCAGCTCCAGAGGCAAAGCTGAACACTTACAAAAAAGGAAACCATAAATCCTAAGTTCACCTGGGGGAGACTGTGCTGCTGCTTATACACAATATCATTTGGCTCAGGAGTAATTCTACCTTCAAGTGACAATTTGAGGTGACATCTCCAATGTTGTGGAAGAAAAATCACTTTCCTGCATAAAAAAAGAGAAAGAATGCTTTCTAAAAAATATATAAAGGTATAAAATATATATAAGCATTAGTCAAATGAAATTAATGTTTCTAATATTCTTTCAGCTTTTTTGTATGCATCATCTATTTATGAAATTGTAGTTTATCAAGTAAAAATATTGTAGTTATATATTAGCAAATTTTCTGCTGGCCATTTTGGTATCTTATTATTCTAGGCGCTAGGGCGGCACTTTTAGGGTAAAGTCAGCCCTGGTGAAATATATCATGGTTCACTAATGTATCCTCAAATGCCTGATAAAAGGCCTTGCCCCCAACAACATATGAATATTTAAATTATGGTTAATTATTTATAGTATATTTTTATTAACACTGACTACAGCACGGCCAAGTTGCAGATAGAGCTCATTACACACGGGCTCCAACATGTATTTCACACAACATTAAGGCTTCTGGAAGGAAGATGATGCTGGATCTTCAGTGCCTGCATCCTATATTGATTGCTGTGAGAAGGAAGCGAGAAGAAACTTGTAAGAATGAGGCACAATTGTTAACTTGGTTATTTTAGAGATGGAGTCTAGCATCCCAATGCCCATCAAGCTCAACATTACAATTTCTAATAGGAATATGTGACAATCAGATTCCAAAATCAGATTCCATCCCCACTTCATTGGCACTGAGAACCTCAGCCCCTCTATGTGGTTTGTACAGGCAGACGGGATTTCATGTAGCATCTCAGCATCTGATACAGGACAAAAAAAGATCTTTGGTTTGCCATTAAATACCCAAGTAATGGATCGTACAAGCCTCTCACATGAGAAACTCTTCTGCAGCCTCATTTTTTTCATTGAATTTAACCTAATTTAACCTGTTTTCATTTTCTCCCCTTGAGCATGGAATAAAAATGTATTTCCCTCTCCTTGATAATCAATAAATCCTATATTGTCCATTTTTTGTGAGCTCCTTAACCACTTTCTGACCAAGCTAAAAGTGATATTCAGCCCTTCTCGTTATGTTTTGCAGTTTTGCTTTAGTCTTGTTGGGTTTTCTTGATCCTCTTTGAATCCCCTGTAGGTTGCTGTCAATTCTGTAGTGAATATTGCTGATAGGGCCTATATAACTACCTGCACGGGATCCGTATGTATTACTGAGCATCACGAAACACAAAACCTAACGCAATATTCCATAGGAGGGAATATGAAAGCCCTATAAAAAGGGATTTAAGTCTGTCTGGTCAATAATTCAAGGTGATGTCTCTGCATATGTTGACAAGATTTCATTAGCCTTTTCTGTAGCCATATTTTGCAGGACCGTATCTAATCTGCTGTTTGCTGTCTCTGCCAGGTCTTTTTCAGCATTGCAGCTCCTTTGGATGCCCCCTCTCTAACTGTCTGCGTTATGGATTATTTTCCCTGGAGGTATTAGTGTATATTTTTCCATGTATGAAGATAGTAAATGGAAGAAGCGGAGATGAAAAGAGGAACAATTACTTGAGAGCAAAATGAGTCAGAAATAGAGATACAAAGACAAGACTGACAGGAAGATAAGCAAAGAAAAATCAAGAAAGAAGAATATGAAAAAAAAAATGAGAAAGCAGTTAAATAATCAGAATAAATTAATTAATCAAAGTGCATATCATCTGGACTAGAATAGCAAAGCTGCAGTGTGAAGAGGTAAGAGGAGCCAGGGATAAGGATAATGAAGGATAAGTTAAGATTTAGTTTATATTTTCAAAATAAACTATTGCTTTTTTAGCAAGTCCCTCCAACTATGGGAACTGTGAGGCTGCTTACAAGGGGTTATGTTAAATACCAAATGTTTTCCTTTAACAGAAGCAGTGATTCTTGCTATGCTCATGTTTCTGTTTGCAATTTAGACCTCCCAGATTTGTGCAGTGGTGACTCACAATCATTATCTCTATCACAGATACGAAAATGGGGTCTAGAAAGGCTAAGTGAATGGGCAAAGGTTATAGAAGGAGGCAGTGGCAGGAGACACCCATATCCAGTGTCAAGGTCATTCCACTCTACCTGATTTATCTCCCAAATTTGTGCTACATTTAAAGAACACGAATTCTTATCAATCCTCACCCCTCCTTTTCAGAGCATGGATGTTCCTTTTCTCATATAGGGTTAATTGTGATTTATTAACCTCTCTACCATGCTCCCTCTGATCTGTGGTAATCCACCTTTGGCAAGCAAAGTCACTTCCTAAATAATTGTTAGAAAATTGTTTTTTCTTCTCCTATTTCCTTCGTTCTGTTGCTGTTAGCATGCGAACAGGCTTATTTCTATGGAGAGAGGGAGAGAGAGGGGGTCCACGGAGCACAGCATTGGACTCAGTGCTACGGTTAGGGATAAAGGAGCCTGCGGCAAGCCATGACCAGCGCCCGAAAAAGACTAAATCAGCCTAAAATGACAGTATTTACAAACCAGGGTGACTGGGGGGAAGCGCAGAGAAGGACTCGGTGCAGTAACCAGGTTGCCTGCATTAAAAGAGCTAATGTGCAAGGTATTCCTGCTCAAGGCATTCTCACTGTTGCCAAGGGCTTAATATGATTTGCATAGTGCATATGGCTATTCCTGGGGGAGAACGGCAGAGATCATTAAATGAAAACAAATAATAAACAAGCTTCTTACAGCTCCCCCAGGTCCATAAATATGACTGTACACGGGGCACAGGAGTGAAGATAAATGGCTCGCTGTATAGTGAGGGATCCATAAAGCAAAGAGGCTTCATTTTCCCCTTTCCGTTGGCGAACGGTGCGCTCGGTGCTAAGGAGGGTCAAGTGACTGTCAGCCCCTGCGCTGCGGAGATGTCACCTGTGTCACAGCTGCCAGCCAGCCTGCCTTGAAAAGGTCAGCTCCCCCGACACAGGGGCTAATGTCACCGGTTAAATACACTGGGCTCCAGAGCTCCCTGGAAGCAGCTGTGAATGCAGAACCACCACCCAACCCCACTGAACTGTCCTGTTGTCAAGAGGCCAGCAGGAAAAAGGGCCATTTGGGAGCAAACAGGTTGCTGTTTGCACCAAAATGACGTCTTCTTTCCTCATTTGGAGATTTTAGTGATTCCAGTAACATTGTGTTGCACAGGATGATCTAAGAGGTGGTATCGTGTGTAGGGGCTGTGGCTTTGCGGCTCCTTCCACGTTTGGGGCTGTGGTTTGTGTCAGGCTAAAGCTGAGGAACTTCTTTTAACTGTGACCTTTGCAGTGACTCGGATCACAAAGATTTTCTGTCACTTTAGCCTGGCTTGGGCTTGATATTATGTCTGCCAAGTGAAAGGTAGTGAATGAATGAAACAGATAAGCTAAATTAATGGCTGTACATCTGCAGTACTCTGTTTTCTACGGGTCGCATATAAATGTAAAAGAATAATTTGTCCTATACTATGCAGTAGATATTTCTTTAATTACAACATCTGATTCCAGACTGACTTATAAGACAACAGCTCATCTTGTACTCCACAGTCAGCCTTGTATTAGAATAAGGTAAATTCTCTGCTTCCTTATTATTTATTTACATAAATGTCTTAGGAGGAAAAAGAAAAAAGGAGAAAAAAAAAAAGGTTTTTACTGCTTTCAAAGAGAAAAGATAAAGGTTCTTTTGCTGACTCATAAGAATGGCCCATAAATGGAATGGGAAAGGGTGGGGAAAAATGTAATAGTAGAAGAAGCTTGGAAGGTGTTAACTGATTATAGGATCTAATTGTGATGCTGAGTGGGAATGGACAGCACAGCACTGCATGGAGCTTGTTCCCTGCGCAGCTGGATGACATGGTGCCTCCTGGGGATCCTTGTGTCATTATCCCAGGCCAGCCATCCCAATGGATGTGAATGAGTCGTTCACAAATAGATCAAGTGTCTTCATACTGTCTTCTATAGTTGTGTAATTGGTATTAATTTCTATTTTCTTGTATATCTGAACCTACAACAAAGATTGTAAAGAGAAATGTAAGACACACAAACTCTCCAAGAAGATTATTTTGGGAGAAAAGTCAGTCTTTTATGCAGGAATGGAGTGTTCATGGCTTTGACAGTTCATGAGAGCTGTAGGGTCTTGGGACTTCTCAGATATTCTGGCAGGGTGAGACTTTGCAGTAATTTCTGCAGATACTCAAGCAAACAAACCAAAAATTGTAGTGATTTCCTTAGATGAAGCTTTAAATTTTTCCCTTGTGGCTCTTCTGCCTGTATCTCCTGATCCATGAGCTCAGTTTGGAGCTCATCGCTACCCAGGAGCTCATCCACAGAGCACGGTGTGATGAGACAGGCAGTACTGTGCATAGAGCATGTGAATCGTGAGCTAAAACAAGGCTGAAAAATCATTTGAAGATGGATGAAACTTCTGAGAATTCCCTAGGTGTTCAAAGAGGGAAGATCCAAACACTACAGAGCCCATTTGATCTATATATCTAATATCTCTAATTTCCGTGCCTACCTTGTTGGCCAAGTCCGTAATTATGTTCAAATGATCTGCAGCAACTGCGGTTTTCCCTCCTCTTATGAGAGGCTGCAGCTACTCCATACCACAGTAAAATGTGTGGTGCCTAAGTAAATATGTACTTTTTAGCTGTATTCACCTCCTGTCCTATACTTTATGCATTATAACTATCTTGATTTGATTTCTTTCTTTTTCTAATCTTTGAATGCTCCGAAAGCTGAGACCATTCAGACTGGAAAGCTATAGGTGAAGATCATTTGAGCAAACCATGTCCTGCATAGGTGAGCTGTGCATTAAATACAGTTTGGGCTGCTGTGTCTAATTGCCCCTGCAACTTTATTTTTAATCTCTCTTCTCATTTTCCCTGGCTTGGCATTTTTGTGCACGAATACCACTGGGAGCCGAGGACTTGCTGTGACTCTCGCTCCCGCTTGCAGGAGTTTTGCCTGCAGCGGTCACATAGTTGAAAAATCCAGATCCACGTGACTGCTGAGAGCCCACTGAGAAGCCCAAGGAAGGAGGACTCACAGCCATTTTGCAATTCCACCTCATTAAACATGTTTTGGGGCTTATGATTGTGCTGTGAGGATAAATAAGTATAAATATTATATTTGCCTCCAGGTTATCTTTAAAAATGTATTTCTCTCTCTCTCTCTTTTTTTTCTTTTTTTTCCCTCCTCCAATTTGCAATGTGGTCTGTCAGCTCCTGCGTAGCGAGTTACCAGCTCTGTGGTCGCCCGGTTTGGTGGCCCAGCATAAGATATTATGTCGCGAGTGCCTGCCTTGTGCTGACAATTCCTCGAGGTTCCAGGAAGGATCATTTGCAGCAATGTGATTTTTGTATAAGATTTTATCCATGTATCACGCAGAAATTTGCATTGCCCGCGAACTGTCGGAAAAAGTATAATGAATATTTGACTTCACCACACGCTGCATTTTCAAAATACAAAAGGGGATGAGCAGTCGTAGTTCTTTATCTACCGTTGTAGCAACTCTTGGTTCTCAGAGCTGAATAGTGACTCCCATGTCTTTATGCCAGTGTGAAGATTTCAAATTCCCTGTAGTTAATACAGGTTTGGTTAGTGTAAATTTGGCCACGGTCAGCTCCTATGGGTGCTATTTCCAGTTCAATCCGTCTGGAATTTTCTTATTTTTGAGACAGTCCGTGATGCAACAAGAGCATTTCCTTCAGCATAGGAAGCAACATCAGGGTTTGTATAACGCACATGCTTTTCTTTTGGCTCACTGATGTTTCCAGGACGTAATGCCAAGAAATGTTGTATTTTTTTCCATCTTCAGAGTTTAATAGGATAATTGGTATTTGGTGCTCCCATAGTTCTGGAATGTGGGGCTAAATTACCACGAGGTGGCAGTGTGAAGGTCCAATGTGTGTATTGATTACACCACTTCCCTTCAAATCAATCATTGTGGTGTTCAGTAAATGTAGATATTAAAAGGACATGCAGAAGTGCTGAAGGGCCATTCTCTTTCAGGAATGCTGTAAAGATAGCCTAAGAGATAGGGTTTGGGGGACAGGAACCCTCTTTTTTTAAGTCTAGTTTGATTTTTGAAGGATGAGGCTGTTCTGCCTTATTGAAATGCACAAATTAAATAATATAGGGTATATGAAATAAATGTGGTGCCACTATGCAAGATGTATCTGTTATTGCTGCCGTTGTTCAGTCCGCTGATAATCCTGTTTGTTTTTGGGTAGTCGGTATATTTTGATAAGGTTTTAGGGAAAACCTTATAGTAAAGGATAGAAAGTGTTTTAGGAAATGATAGAATTTAGGAATGATAGAGTGTTTTAGGAAAAAGTGGTCATTCAGTTGTCCATTTCTTCCTATACTAATCCCATCACCGTCAGAAATACAAATAGCAGTGCAAGAAGACTGCTTTATTTAATGGAAATGTCTGAGTGATACAGGAAGAGCCTCTGTCCATGTGGATACACTAATGTGTACTGAGTGTACAAAGAACAGAAATAAATGAGGCTTCCCAACCATTTTAATTAAAACCATTAAAAAACCTTCATGAATGTTTAGAAAACAGTATGCATCTTCTGCAATGTACTTGTATTTTTCTGACATTTAGGATTTTTTTGTGCATTATCAGTTATCTTTATGGAAGAGTATCGGTAACCACAAGCCATAAACACCAAATGCAGTTAAACAGATACATTTTTTTTGTTGGATTTTCTTATAAGTGTTTGTTAGTATTTGTCCAGTGACAGCTGATAAATTCCGCACAAAAAGCACCGACTTAATCTATATATAACACAGCCATAGACGGTGTGAATTTGTAAATACTCTTCATGATTAATCAGGATATAATGTGCTGGGAAGAAATAATTATTACTGCAAGACTTATTGGACACCTTGTCTATTTTTTTCTATTGTCTATTTTCTACATGTCTATTTTTTCAGTAGTACAAAAAATAGCTCCATATATTATGGTTAAAGATACTGGATGTGACCCCAGCAAGAACTAAGTTCTTTTCAGTAGCAATGACCTGTTAAGCTGATGCTTACTGCTATGTTAGGAGTTGGCATTATTTCGGTAGCCAAAGTGGGCACTGGTCTTTTAATCCTAGAAAGTTTCATCGTTATTTAGTTATTCTCCTCAGTTCTTCAAAGGACCCTCTAGGTAATTAAATTTGAGATGCAGCATGTAGAATTTCTACCATGTGCCTATACCAGTGTCATAGATGACTGCAATATCGCTTCTTTTTTGCACTTTGTTTCAAGGTTTAGTATCGAATTTTAAAACTCATGAAGAAAACAAAGGAACGCCCCAAAAAAGGACAAGATCCATACTCATAAATTATGAAGATTGAAACTGCCAAAATGGCTAAAAAGGCCATTTTGGCAACAGAGAAGTGATGTGTCATGAAACAGATTCCCATTATATTATGAGAGGAGGGAAAAATGAGTCTTGTTAATCTTAAAATTTAATTAAATAATGTTAGAGTTATTTCGGCCTTTGTCTATCTGCAGCAGGAGACAATAACCTGATGCTTTTTTTAATTTATTTTTGTTTTTTCCTCCTGAAAAGTAGGAATCTTGCATTTTAGCTTGGGGGAAGGCACTAAGTTTTTCCCAATAGCTGGTACTGAGCTGGGCATCACACCTGGGTGCAACAGCGTAAATTAAATGCAGTTGGAGCCACCTTTATGCATTTAAGTACATGGAAGGAGGTCATTTGAAGGCCATTTCTGGATCAATCTAGGTCTTTCTCGTTGTGTTTTTAATGTTCCAGTGATGATCTGTGTAACTTTTAGGCAAAGATGAAACCAGAAAAGCAGAAGTTGTGGCACTGCAGTTGAAGCACAGGCCGTGGCAGTAATTCCTTTGAGGTGGCATCTTCCAGCGGGCACGAGGGAGATGCAGAGTCACTTTCTTTCGTTCAGCTCAATCAATGCGCCGCGTTGACAAGAGCCCTCTCTTGTGGGAGCAATTGGCCAAAATTGCTTTTATAATACATTCCGTAACAGCAAGTAGGAGGATACCGCAGGCAGCCCAAAGGGATGGCCAGGGAGCAGCACAAAGGCTGAATGTAAAGTAATTTTTTTGTGATTATATGTAGTTGAAGTGGAGCTTAAAACAAACAAACAGAACCAGAGCAGAGCTACTGGAACACAAGCTTTCCCTTTAGAACATGGCCAATTTGGGGTGAATCCTGCGAGTACAACAATATTAATGGGGAGTCTCACTTTATACCAAGGAGTCTTGGGGTGCAAAACATGGATTTTATTACTTAAATTGTCAGACAACTTGAGAATGGCACAGGTTATGAATAGCTTTTATGATTTTTCTTTCAGCTTGCCACTGGTATTTAGAGAAACAGAATAAGGAAGAAATCTCTCCATAGTTACCAGGCATCACCTTTCCATATAGTTATTTGTGAAATACAGTGTATTTTTTCATGCTGCAGTACAGACGTGCACGTAGATGTTTCGTTAACCGTTGTGTTGTGTGAATAAGTGGGAGATTATGGAATGGAGCTGAAAGCCGGGGCAAGGATGAGCAGGGAAGACGGTTGCCGGAGCCATGGAAAGCCCTGGGAATGCCCCAGTGCAGGCAGGCAGCTCCCAGGTGTGGCTCCTACCTCTGTAAACGAGACTTGGACACAACGAAGTCCATGAGACTTTCATAATTAAGAGCTTTAACTTAGATTTCAGCATGTGCTTTCTCAGCAATATAGTTTTCTGTGACTTTTGATGTTAACAGGTATCTCTTGGATGCTGCCGCCCATAGTTACTGCTGTCTTTCTCAGTGGTCACTGGCCGCTTGAGGTGACTTCCAGAATAGTCAGTAAAAAACAAGTGAGTATCCTACTTCTCCTTTTAGTTTGCTCTTTAGAGCAGAAAAAGATCTTTACAAATATATAAATGCAAGCTGATTCTAGACAAATTGCCTTTTCTGTTATGATCTGATAGTTGAATAGTTGTTCCAAAAATGGTGAATATTCTCTTTAAAATTTCTTCTCCATTAACCTTAGGACGTGATTCACAGTGACAGAAAGAAGAAAAACAATTGTCAGAGGGTCGCGATCCGGTGGCTTTCTGAAAGCTGAGAGGTCACAGACCACCCAAATGACTTGAATAGGCAATTTGGGAGACAGGGTAGGGAAAGCACAGGAAGAAAAAGAATCCGTTTTAGGTTAAGCAAAGCATCTGAAAAGGATCATCAGGGAGGCAGTCTGGCAGAGAACATTTCCCATTGCTCATGGTGATTGTTATATGAGAAGTTAAAATTTTGACATTAAATAGTTGAGCCTTTTCTATTGGTAATATTTTATGTTTTCTATTTTCTATGTATGGACAACCACTTATTCAGAAAAGAGTGAAAATAGAGCTTCAAAGATGGGTAGAAAGCAAAGATTTCTTAAAAGCACTGATAGACCTTTCATATAGCAGCATTTCTAGTAAGTTAGAGGTTGCAAACATGGGATTTCTAGGTTGTCAAGGCAGAGGATCCCTCTTTACTCCTGCAAGTGCCGTGTGTCCTATGAAGCGACATCGTCTTTAAATATTCTACTAATAAGTTAATTAAACTGTAGCTTTGGTTTAACTGAATACTTAAGCTGGTAATTTTCTTAGAAGCTGGCGTTGCAACAGCTTCAAATATATTTAGCAAAAATGTGTTAACTCTGTATTTGCTGATGCCATTAAATATAATAAGAAACAAATCTATGCAGATGGCCAGATGCTACAGCGGATAAGTGATTTTCCACTATCACAAAAGATAAAAGCCCCTGTGTTGATGTGCAACTAGAAATTATTTCTAATTGATATGGAAGAATCCTTAAATCTGTGTACTGCTTTTAACATTTTGGGCTTAAATTGCACTTAATAGTTCTCATAAAAGAAGTAATAGGAGAAATACTAAAATTTGGAACCCTTGAATACTATATGCTGTCCAGGTTCTCAGTCATAGCGTCATCTCTGATGGTTTTACTGCCCAAAGAGAAGGGGAGTTGTTTATATGAACAAAACGGGGGGTATCTCGGAGGCTCCAGCAGCTCCGCAGTATCCCGTGTACGAAAGCCCTGTGGTTCTGTCCTGTTTTGTTCTCTCTCTATGCCTGTTTGGGCCAGAGTGGGTTTTGTAAGTGTTTGCCCTGCTGCTTGTGTGTTCTGCTAAAGCTGGAGAGGTTCCAGTGGCAGATGAGTGCTCTTTCAGGAACTGGAAATGGTCGGACATGCAGAGTCATCCAGTTCAATCATGCTTTTTGCATGATAGGTAATAGGAATCTCATTGATGATTGGCACAAGGCAATTATTTGTGGTGTTTTCTTCAATTAATACCAGACTTCTGCTTTTGTGTCATCTAATCGCCATGAAATAAACTGGGGGAAGTAAAAAATTACAATCTCACTTTTGGATTTAGGATTTCTATACTGAAGTACATATTGAGGATGTGACTAGTTTTCCTGAGCTCTCTGTTACTATCAAAAAAAAATTTTTTCTCTCTTCTAACAGCTGCCCCTGCTCTGCTTTCTCTAGTGCCTTGACACTGCTGGAAACAGTAGAGTTTGGGTAAAACTTGATGTTTAAACTTGATGTTTACTTGATGTAGAAGTAGTTGCCTCCACATCCCTGGCAGAGCAGCAGCAGGCCAATTTTGTTCCTAAGGACTTGCATAAAGCAGGTATTTACAGTGTTTTGACAGCACAGCTACACTGCCTGTGGATTCTTGCTTTTTTTATTATTTTTTTATTTTTTCAGAATTCCACAACAACAGGTCACTATTATTGTATATCATTATTTTGCTGTATTGCATAGCAAGCCCGTAAGAAAGCCAGAGTTCATCTATTTAGGCTAAAGAACAAAATCTCACAGCAAAGATTCTTCTCATTAATATGTTCAGTCAAACTGGAGTCACTTGTATATAAAAAATTCCATGTTTCTTGGCTTCTTTTCTGTATATGCACAAGCTAATGTCTATGCAATGTGTGTCTGCTGCAGTGTTTGTAGTCACAGAGCTAGTTTTAAGCTAATATATCTTGTTTTTTTAACATAGGTCAGTAATAAAACTAGCCACTGCCTGAAAGTTAATCTCAGAACTCCAGTAAGAAGGAAACTTCCCCTAGTTCCAAGTTGTATTTTTGTGGCTTTAAAAGAATGTTGTTCAATCTGTACTGGGAACAGAGTAGCTGAACCTTATTTATAGCTCTGTGCTGTCTGGTTCATTTCCTCTAACTTCCCTACAGAATGATATGAATGAAAATGACACTATTGACTATCCGAATAACAATAAAAGTCCTTACAGAAATAAGATTTTTATAGTTTCAGGACTAAGGGAATCAAAAGCCGAAGAGTTACGATCTTAAAGCACAGGGAAGGAATCGGGCAGAGCTGCTTGAAGAGGTCCCAGCGGTGGATCTTTGGGGTTTTGTTTTATTATAAACACAACAGCACAAACTACAAACTCATATAAATGAACATTGTGAAAGACTTATGCGGGCATAGAAACTTCATTCCACGTACCTAGAATTCTGGATTTCTTCTGCAGCTGAGTAGCAAAGCAGAATTAACTTCTGCAGTAACCACTTTTCAAAAATTATTATTATTTTTAAGTATCCATATTTTTCAGTGTCTCGGTCTTTAACAAATGAGCAAATAAACCACAGAGCACTCAGCATAAATCCTCATAAAAACAATAAGAGTCAATAGTCTTAATACATCTGAAGAGGGTATGTAAAGTAGCCTATAGATGCCAGATACCCTGTTTTCATGTTTCGCCTTTTTGTATATTTTCCAAGAAGCACAACTGCAGATTATGGGAAGGGCTGTTACCTAGAACTACAAAAACCACTGTGACTTCTGCGGGGTGATTGGAAGTGACATCTTAGACCATTTGTAACAATTCCCAGGTAAAAATTATACAAAAAAAATTACACAAAAATATATTATGAGCACAATCAAATTCAGCATTAGTCACATAGTATATAAAAGCTAGCTTGCATATAGGAACATTTTCACATACATGACAGGAGCAACAAATATGTTCCAGGAAACCATCAGTATATAGGAGAGTAACTACAATAATGATGTACGTGTGTGAGAAAAGCTGAATTCTCAGGGAAGGTAACATTGCACTGTCATATAAAATATTGTTAAATAGCAGGAAACTTCCAGCTTGATTGCTGATAAGAGAGAAGCGTTTTAGAGATATTAGGGACTTTTAACAAATAAGTTTATTTTTTGACAGTGTCTTTGAGGCAAGATTAAGGACAAAAGGAAAACTGTGAGGAGTGAGGGGACTTTTCTCAGTGCTTGCATGTGCCTTACAGTTTTAAATTATCCACTCCCTATTAACTGAACTTTAATGTAATGGGAATTGAATATAAATGTAAAGCTAGCCAAATGCTTCCCTGCTTCACACTGATGGGAATTAAATGAGACTGAAAAATTCTCCTAGAAGTGACTCAGCAGCCCGGAGCAGCGCGCGGTGCCGGGCATGGGACGTCAAGGAAAGGGCTGAATTGAGCAGCCCTGAGCAGGGCGGCAGGCAGCGTTCCCTCTGCTAAAGCCCGAGTTTACAGAGCTTGATTGCACCCAGCAGGGCATCCGTCCTACTGATGAGAGGGGAAAATACGCAGGAGTCTGTTCTATTCAGTATACTGTTACCGCTGCAGAGGTCGGGGAAAAAGTAGGGTTTTTTTATAGCTTTTCCGTGCAAGAAAACTTTGACTCCTGTTTTAATGTCATCCACTCTTTTTTTTTTTTCCTTTTCCTTTTTATATTTATTTATTTATTTTCGTCCTGAATCACACTGCAGGTAAAAATTGTGATATTTACACTATTACAACTAAGGAAACATACTTAATTTACTGCCTATTTTAAACCTCTATATGACTTTAACTGTGCTTGCTCCTGGATCATAGGTGATTTCAGGGCATAGCTTTCTGTTTATGCATTCATCAATTTGCATTCTTTAAGATGCCTTACGGATTATTTCTTCATTTTAACTAGTAATTGCTTTTACTTTAAAGTTCATAGCTTGCGTGTAGAAGACCCCACTTAAAAATAGACACTTTGCTAAACGTGAACCAGTTATTTGAGCAAGGAGCACCAGGCAATAGATGTTCTGATCCCTAAAATATGTGTTTTTTTTAAAAAAAACAGCAGTGTTGGCAATAAACTCACTACAATAAATTATTGTCTGCAGGGGACTGTACATTAATGTAAATTCAGTGTTTCATTTATTTCAATTTAAAGTCATTTGCTGTTGTTTCGTTTTGAATTTGCTTTTATAAAGCCTGAAAGTTATGTAATATTTACACTTCTGTGTGAATTTCTTGAATTTTAGAGAACCTATTTGTCAGAGCAAAATTTAGATAGTTCTTGCACTTAATTCAGATACTAACTGAAAGTTTCATCATGTAAGTTGGGAAACAAAAGGGCTCTATTCAGTCATTCTGTTTGTCCCCGAGGGCCAATTCAGGGTAATTCCTCACAGTGGGATCTGTGTAGAGCTTTGTCTGGTCTCATAAATCTCTTGGGTTAGAGCTGCTGCCCGTATCATCAGATCCCAACACTGCAAAGCTCTCCAAGAGGATCTCGCACTTGCGCAGTGGGTCAGAACACAGGTGGATTTGTATTTATGGTTGAATTTAGCGAGGGATTGTTGGGATCTGAGCATTTCCACTGACTCGAGTTGCAGGTTTATGGGTCTTGATTACACCCAGCAGGAAATCCTTCATGATGAGAGAAAAAATATTCAGCAGCCGGCCTTTCCACGGTGTCTGTTGGACACACTTTGCTGATTTCAGATTAGCACGAGCAAGCTCGGAGAGTCAGGCTCCTTGTAAGGATGCCAAAGGCTAAGAGGGAGTGAAAACGAAAAAGTTGTGCTAAAGATATTGTAACTATGAACTTGTCTTCTCTGCTGGCTTCTTTCCTTCTCATTCTTCTGTCTCCACAGTGGATTGCTGCTGGCATTTCTGTGCTAATAACGTCTCAAACCTTGTGCCAGGAGTGGCCTGTCTTCATGCTGGCACTGGGTGCCCTCGTGCCAGGGTTAGGAGGGAGGTCTGTAATGCAGCCTCTTGGCAGTGACAAACTTCCAGAGCATTGGATATATATGCACTAAATGCATATGCATTAAATGCATATATATCCATATACATTGTCTATGGATATGTTGGAACATGTTTGTTTTTTTGTCAGTGACCATCACGGCAATGTCCGATAGGGCCTGTGCATCTGCAATAAGAATTACAGGATTATTCTTATTAACGTTGCGTATGATTGAATGTGTTCGGAAGTTATTTTGTCACTGCTAGTCATTACAGTGCGAATACAATTACAAGTTCCATATACGTTATTCCAATTATTTCAGGTATTTATTGGGTATTTCTGAACAGTGTGGAAAGAAAAACATTTGCTGTGCATTCACTTGCAGAGGAAGCTGGGTTGCTGCTCCTCGTACTCTTTGGCTTTGCAAATAACATAAAACCAAACAGAGGAGCATAATTGGATGATGGAGGAATTTGGATGTTTATTTCAAACTCCAGCTCACTATTTCCTCATTGCAATCCAGATAGTCCTGCAGTTGTTTATTTGTTTTATGTTTTTTGGATTTTTTTCTCTCTATTTTGTGGCCTGGGAATGCAAAGGATGCTCAAAATTGTACAAAAAAAATTATTGCAGTGGAGCATGAGAGAATCTGTCTGCATGGCAGTGCTTGCCCAAGAGCAGATAATGTGTGGTGTGTATGTGAAATCGAGATAATACCTAAGGAATAAGTTATAGTGTTTAAATGCATTAAGGCAGATGCTCAAGAAGGGCAGCTGAGCAGTCCCTCCTCATTGCTTTATTTCCTGATGAATTTGTAGTTTATGAGACTGGGGAATTCTCCTTATTCCACGTGTCGGTATCTCTGAAGTTACTGTCAGTGCTGGATGATGTTTCTTGTTACTGTGGGGAAAAATTTGTTCTATAGAAAGACGAACAGGAGACACAAGCAGATGCACTTCATGCCACAGACTGTGTTGTGATTTTTGCATGCGATTTTTGATTTTTTTTTTATTTGCTGATATTTTGAGGATAGAGAGCGTTGGAGAAAAAATGTTTCCAAGGCTGAGAATGGGTGATTCTGCACAGATGGGTGTGATAGGACTTACCTGACTATCCTTTTTTTTAAATAACCATTTTGTGGGGTGATCCTCAGAAAAACATCTTGTACCTTCCTTCAGCTATTCCTCTGATCACATTTTGCTCTCATCTCATAGAGATCTCTCTCATGATGTGTGTCCTTTTCTCCCCTGTTTTGCAGTTTCTTGGGTCTGCTGGTCCATGTCACTTACCCTTTCTTGTGCAGCACCTTGGACTCGTTTCCTCTCCAGCTTTGGACCCAGGAGAAGCTCTGCAGCCTTCTCAGCTGTTCTTCACACATCCCCCAAGTGCTACGTGAGAAGAACATGAGATAACACTTTAAAATGAAGTGTCTTGTGTACACATTTTAGTTTCATCTAAAAAAGGAGTTGAAAAGTCTGATGTTGTTGCTTAATAAACGTGTTGTTGGAGACTGGGAACAATTGGCCAAGCGGATTAGACACCAAGGACTTTTTCAGCTCCTCTGGGCAGTTACTGACAGGAATTTGCCTGGGTTTTTGAACAGCTTGGCTGCAAATGGCAGTGCTGGGTCAAAAAGGCATTGACATAAATTGGCATATATTAATCTCCCATTCTTTGGTTCTCTTGTCTTTGAACGTAGCTGTGATCTTGTTGATGACCTCTTGATCATTGATCAACGTGTCCAAGTACCTGAGGGGGGACTGCAGGGAGGACGGGGCCAGGCTCTTCTCCGTGGCGGCCGGTGACAGCACGAGGGGTAACGGGTGTCAGTTGAAGCCCAGGCAGCTCCATGTCCACGTGGGGAAGAACTTGTGTGCTGGGAGGGTGCCCGAGCCCTGGCACAGGCTGCCCAGAGGCTGTGGAGGCTCCTGCTCTGGAGACCTCCCAAGCGCCTGGATGGAGCCTGTGCCCCTGCTCTGGGTGTCCCTGCTGGAGCAGGGGCTGCACTGGGGGATCCCTGGAGGTCCCTGCCAACCTCAGCCCTTCTGGGATTCTGGGGTCTTCTCTGCCTGCCTAAGCACCTCTCAGATCAGTATCCAGCACTGCTTGACTCCACTCCTGCTCCACCAGGACACATTTACAGCAGTAAATCTTCAGAGAATGGGTAGCGCGGGGGTGAAAATGCTTTGTTGATGCTTGGTGGTGACGGCTGAGAAAAATAACTGACTTGGACACGGAGGAAGGTTTTATTTAGAGAGGAAGAGAAGTCATCTATTTCTTCCCTAGCAGAATAGAATAACCACTATGAGCCCACTGTGCTTCACCGCATATTGGTGCTCATCTGCAATAGTCCAAGTCTTCCATTCTCCCAGCTGTTCTGCAAAAACCAACAATTGCTCCTCAAGTCAGACTTGAGGAGAAAAAGCCAACCAGCTGCAAAGAAGTGAGTAAAATACTTATTTTTCTAGCTTTCCTCCATGTACCACAATGTTCCCCAAATTCCTTTAGCTTTTCCTGCTGAAAATTGGCAGAGATGCTTCTCACGTGTAGACTCCCAAAGCCAACCCTCAGGTCTGTCTTGGGATGAGCTGAGGGGCAGCAGTAGAGACGAGCTGATCAGTTTTGTGTATAACACTGCACGTGGCACTGATTCCAAGAAGGCTTTTCCCAGCACAACCACTTGTAGGGTTAGAAGGTTAGAATTAGACTTCCTCTAGGCATGAACATGAGGTTTGCAGCAGTTTCTATGACAATTCGAGCTAATTTGCTCATTGTTTTCCTTCCCATTCATGCAAATTCAAGTCTATGATGTGGCTACCACTTTCTTGTTTAGGACTCAGTAGGAAAGAATATTTAAGGATTTTCGAGTGTACCCCAATGCTTGGCCTATAGCTTCTAGAGTAGGGGATGAACTGGGGGTGACTTTTC
>JAWLRI010000397.1:170900-192289 GCA_034781795.1 Crypturellus tataupa
ATTTAAGGATTTTCGAGTGTACCCCAATGCTTGGCCTATAGCTTCTAGAGTAGGGGATGAACTGGGGGTGACTTTTCTTAGAGAAACTCTTCTTTGAGAGAGTTCTTAGTGATGGGTAGTGCCTTAAAGAAGGAATCACTACAGGTTAGAAAGGTTGTTACACAACTCAGTAACATGATTCACTGCTCCTTTGAAAGAGAACTGTAATTTCTTTTTTCCCCTTATGGCTTTTATTTGTGTGTGTGTCTGCGTATGCTCCTCACACGTATATGCCACACTGGGGGTGATTGCATTGCTTTTTTTCCCCCTGTTTTAAGTTTATGAGGGAATCCTGAAACTCCAGGAGAATGACAGAGCAAATTGAGGGTAGCATCAGTGGCTGGCGTGTTACTTATGTGAAATATTTCTCTGATTGCCCTAAAATCTGTCCCCTCCGAGCTCATTTTCTATGTTCAAGTGAAACTCTGCCCATTCCCCTTTGGACTCCAGCCCCTCTCCTCT
Organism: Crypturellus tataupa; assembly: GCA_034781795.1. Lineage (NCBI taxonomy): Eukaryota > Metazoa > Chordata > Aves > Tinamiformes > Tinamidae > Crypturellus > Crypturellus tataupa. The sequence goes on from JAWLRI010000397.1 coordinate 171,402, forward strand.
TTTCTTTGCAAACCTAAACAACCTCCTACCATCTTTTGTCCTTCTACCTGTGTTGCAGCCAGTCCATGTAACAGAGCTCGTTCCAAGACCTTCTCACCCTGGCTAGAATTGCCGTAATGAATGTCTAAGTGACATAAAGAAAAGCCGAGTGTAGGAGATGCTAATCAGCCTTTGTTCTTTTCAGACATGACACACAAGACCTGAAGTATAGATTTTGTATGGAGGGAGATATTTTAATTAAGCATCTTAATAGAGATTTTTTTTTTCTCTCCTCGGAATAAATTAAGGAAGTAACTTTGATGCAGTATCATTTTCATCTAATCAGGAACATTCTGAAATAACCATGTTGTTTTCCATCAGAAATACCATCATGCAACAAATCAGATAAAATTATTTAACAGAGCTATACTGCAGCCTCAGCTAGCGTTAGCCGGGGTGTGTGCACGCAAAACGGCAGGTGCAGAGTGACTCGACAAATGCGAATGGGGAGAAAAGGGCAGACGGCATCAACAATTTTATATACTCCTTTGAATAACGTGCCTATGTTTTCTCTAAATTCAGTAGTAATCAAGTAAAGGTTTATCAGGTTTTTCTGTCTGCACCTAGAGAGCCCTGACACCAATAAAATACCAAATGGCATTGGTTTTGGCTTTTGTTCACAGTTGTGAGTATATCCATTAAGACATTTGACTTCATCTTTGGATGAATTGAGGTTTTGTTTGGCACAAACTAATGCACTGATAGAGACATTCCCATTAGTTTTTACAGCATACTTAGCATGCTCTTTGCATGCTTGCATATTTTTTAATAGTCATACGAAGTAAATGAAGAGAAATCACCTTGCAAAGCTGGGGCAATAATTATAAATCCAGGAAAGTTCTGCCACGGCTGCAGCCTGATTTGGTGTCATCAGTAATAAACGTGTTGGTGACGACGGTTTTACAGGACTGGAGTTTCTGTGGACAAAATCTCAAAGCCTGTGAAAGCTGGAGACTGTCTATGGCTAAATTTCCTTTGTCCAAGCACTCTGATTGCTCTTTATTTTATGTTGCAGTAATGCCTGGAGGCACTGGGCGGTGGGCACTGCATTTGCCCAACGTGGAAATCTGACAAAATGAACAGAGAACTGGAAAGTGAGACGCATGAGGACTAAATTACTTAATAATTAAATTAAATGACTTACCCCAAATCATATAGAAAATCGGTACATGAACAGAGCTAAGCTTTGGTTATCTAAATAGAGTCCATCACTGGAGTCGCAATGCCAACTTTTCATTCCAATCTGGTATATTTTCCTAATAATGAGACATTCCCAATCGAGGCGTAGGGAGTGTTACCTCCTGATTGTGACTTTCAGTTGTGTCAAAAATTCAGATGAGACTCTGACTTAAGAAAAACAAAGGAAATGCAAACGGATCGCATATCCCGTTCCCTTCACTTAACCTAGAAACAGGACTAAGATTTTGGAGCACAAAAATAGGCATTACAGGAACATGCAACTTTCCCTTTGAGAACAGGCTATCATGATCATTGCAGTTGCCATGTTAGTTTGGCCAAGTTTTGCCAATTCAAGCTAAAGGAATATCTAACATTGACAGGATATTATAATATATATATATATATTTAAATGACTTCAAGTCCTGCGTAGTATTTTTTTTTAAAAAAAAGCTGTTTCTTTGCCATAATGCAATTTTGCTATAATGCAATTTCATGTGATGTCTCAAGGATTGTTACATACACTGTACGTTCTTATTGCCAGCTGTCAGTAATCACTTTTTGTGGAAATAGGAAGGAGAAATCTCCAAAATCGGCATGTGCCTAACACATTCCTAGACCTTAAATGCTCTTCAGCTACCTGGAGCCGTGTTTCCCTGATCTCAGGTGTAGTATTAGGCTTGTTCCTGCAATTTCATTGCTGGAGAATTATACATACAATAAGAGAAAGAGAATGAGGGCAGACTACGGCACTCTTTGCAGAGAAACAGTGGGCAGAGCTGATGCAGATAGAGTATTAGAGGGGAATTTATGGTCCAGCCTAAGTCTTCCTTACCTGATGCTTGCACGGACTTGGCATCCTCTGCTGTTCTACATACCCGCATGAGCACAAAACCTCCTGTGTTCTTATCATTCAGTTTCCCTGCTTTGATTCTGGAGACAAATAGCAGCTTAACCTAATGAGAAGTCAGAGGAAAAGCCCTAAAAAGCCGGTACAAGTCAAGGACAGATGGGGGCTGCGAGACTCTTGGGAATTTCGCACACCCAGCAGTGTGCGTTGTGCTTCCTGCTGCCTCTCCGACTGTCAAAGACCAATTTATATTCTGCACCTCAACAGGGGATGCCCCGTTGCAGGCAGGAGCTTTTAATGATCCTCCCTTTCACATGTGCTGTTCTGGAAACAAGCTCTCAAGAAGAAGGGAGATTTTGCTACTTTTCCTATTAAAAAATATAATTCCAGACATTAATATTCAAATATTATTCCATATTTTAATGCACTTTTTCTTCTGGTTGTGCACTACCCCTTCCTATTCCCATTCTTTTAGCTTTTTCAGGCATCCCTTCCTCTTAAGAATTTTGGTAAACAGTATTAGTGTAGATGGGATTTTATTGTCTTGAATTGTGTGAAGACTGATTTGAGTTTTTGTCTAGGTAACAAGTTGCAATAAGAGGTTTTCAACGTGCAATTAATATTTTGCCTAAGCAGGAAGATATTCTATATACTATGAGAAAGCTTCAGGTAGGAAACCGCTTGCCTAAGTTTACAGTTATATATAATGCAGAACTCATAGCGTTGGGGTAGTTTGTAGCCACAGAAGCATTTCCAGAAATAGAACAGAAGTCTCATAGTTTTCAAGGAAATTGCTTCCCATGTTCTCCTCAGCTTACAAGATACCTAGTTAGTGGCATATGAGAGATTTTGCCTCTTTTTGGCTCATAAACAGACATTCGTGTTGCATAAGAAGACAGTGCCTTGCTAGTGCAATAGTTTGACGTGTGGGACATGGCTTTAGCACATGTGTTAAATAATTAAATTGTATGAACAGTCAATTCTCTTTTGGATGTAGGTTAAATACCAGCTTGGTTCATGAGGAAACTTCCCGGTAAGCAGAGAGTCTTGAAGCGGTCTGTCCCTTTTCGTGGAGCATCTCCGTTCAGAATCATGGAAACGGAGAGGAGCTGAAGACGGAGGAGACCTCCAGAAGGCGCTGGGTTTAACCTCCCACCCGCAGCAGTGTTCGGAGTGGATCAGGTTCCTCCAGGATCCGCTGGTGGATGCCAGGACATGGAGCTGCCCGTTGATTTGGATGCAAAGCCCTGACTTCCAGTTGAGAGGAGATAAGTGACGCTCTGCAGCCTGAGGTAGATGGTGCTCATCCTGGATAAGAATCTCTCCCTTTTTTCTCATGGTCTATTAGCAGGATTTAGTTGCCAAGTTTTCTGTAAGTGGAAGACTCTTAGTTGAGATAGGATCGGCTGCAGAGCCTCCCTTGGCAGCGCGGGGCCCTGGCTCCTTTCATGTTCTGGCTGGTGATGCAGAGGCCTCCGTGGTGCCTCCCTGCTGAGAGGCCCTGCTCAACCTTGGAAATAGGTACCGCTTTCTGGGTCCCTGTTCTTCTATATTGCAAGTTTAGCCCGTTTTATTTCACTCTATCATGGCTGCAGCACTCCCTAGAGCTGTTTTCCTCCCTCTTCTCTTCCCTGTTGTGTGTGCACTGCTCAAGCCCTGCAGCAAACACATCCTTTTGTGCAGGTCTTACCCTAGATGTGCTTCATTTAGAAGCTTTTTAAACATCATCTGACTGAAAAATGCTTGGGAAAGGAGGTTCCTTTGGGGAGTTTATTAATATTCTTGATTATTTATTAATATTCTTGATTATTTGTCTTGATTCCTAAGTGAAGAGCAACTATAGTTCAATAATGTGTGGAATTGAGAAGATAGCAGATACCTCGCACTGGTCGAAAAGAAATTAACTGCTACCCTGTGCTTTCCAAAACGTTTCACACAATTTAATTGTATGAATTCAACCTGGCCTTCCTTTCCTCATCATCTCCCTGAGAATCAGGAGATGCTCCTGTTACCATAAGCACAGCAATTATTTTTCTCAGAATGTTCTTAAATTCTTAAATCTCAGAATGGAATTAAATTTGCATGTCCATAAATCATCAGTAGTTTTTTTTTCAGTGTAAATTCTAGTTACAGGAATTCCTCGAGTACTCCTGTGCTTTCAGATATAGTTGACTGCATGGCACAAATGTAGCAAAGAGTCTAAGCAGGCAAAATAATATGGATCCATAAGGTTATATAAGAACAAAATTTGTGGAATTTTGCTGGAACAAAACCTTTGTGAATGTGGATTGGAAAAAAATTCAGCCATTATTAATGCTAGGTAATTTTTTGACCTTTCTGGATGCGTGGCACACCTTTGGTTACATTTTTATTAGATTTTTTAAATACTTGGGTATAGTGAGAATGTTTAAATTTAGGCTTACAAAGATGAGCCTTGTGTCTTGGAAAAAATCAGAAGTTACTAAAGGAGCTTTGTATTTTCAATGATCCTCGGCTACTCCAAAATGTCTCTTGACTAGGACATGGATGACTTAAGCTGTTAACAAGTGTCTAGTTTTGCACATGCAAAGCTGATGTTCTCCACATCTCCGCATTCCCTCTACCTGCATCCAAAAGAGAATTTACTGTTAATATAATTTATTTAACCAATGAAACACCATGTGCAACTATTGTATGATCATTTAAAAGTTTGGTTTTGCTCCAGTAGTGTATTATCTGGACATATAAAACATTCTCCTCTTGTCACTGATTCAGAAAAACAAAATCCAAAACTGAAATACAATGAAATATAAATCAAAACCTGAGATTTTTTCCTCTTTTTTTTAAGAGGCTATAATTAATGTAACAGGCGCGTGTGTGTGTTCTTAAGTTTACAGAGAATAACATACAACTAAGGGAATATTATTGCAGAGTAAGTAGTAACAACAAATATTCCTGATGCTTAGGTTGGAGATGTTACAATATCAGTGCTTTTTATGTAATAGGGACCCCGAAGTAAGTGATGAAAAGAACTTACCAAGTAGATGATTTTAGAATGGGCAATGTCCATCAGTACAGTTCATGATTAATCAATTCTAATGCCTGTTAAGAAAGTACATTTTTTATCACATTTAGCCTTTCCCCTTCCAGTTTCAAATCTTTCCACTGAAATCTTGCCATAGAAATAGGCCTGTTTAAAAGAATTGACTCATGTGGCACTGCAGTCCTTGGAAAATCAACCAAAAGTCAACGCGATAAAAGAATTGATCAGTTCAATGAACAATTTGTGTGCCTTAAACCGAAGTGTGTGCTCCGAAAGAGCCTGCCCTGTGAACTGGACAGCCGTGGAAGCAACACACCTGCTAAAAGAATAACATTTTGGTGCAACAAGCTTATCTGCTTAACAGCTTTCTACCGCAGTTAACATATGCAGCAAATACACTTATTTAATGTGACAGTCTGCTCGAATAACCCTTTTTTTGAGTGGAGTTATATAATCTGGAGCTGGTAGGGTTGTATTGAGATGAAAATTATTTAATATCTTGTTTGTCCACAGTGCCGGCAGCGCTGCTTCCTCCTTCTCTCAGCACTTCAATGTCCCCTTGTAAGTGATCTGCACAGACCAGGGGCTCTGCAATCCTTAAATTATTGGCATGTCCAAGGGCACCGTTCAGCGTAAGACTACTTTTTGCAACAAAAAAAGAGAAATAGGAAGAAACTGTGAGAGAATTCATGCAGCGTCAGAGCGTTTGACCTTTTATTGTACAAAATGAAGTGTTATGGACCAGGTAAAAGACAGTGAAGTGACAAGTTTACACCAGGGGATCGGGCAGTCCTTAAGGCCAGGGTAATCGGTGCTGAGCACTTGGTCAGAGTGTTTCCTCCTGGGACATGTGCTGGGATGTAGCACCTGTGCCTGGAGAACCGGCTTGGGCTGGAAACAAGGGTGCAGGTGTGTGGTCTGCGGCCGAAATCTGCGGAAAATCCTGTCCCCCGCTGGGTACCCGAGCAGGACCAGGGAGCTGGTGGCTGCAGACGGGTGGATACTACAGGGAATGATCTGGATTCGAAGCTGCTGTGTAAGCAGGAATGGCCATGCCAACAAAGCCCCTCTCATGGTGTATTCAGCACACTTCTGTTGGAGACCTGCTTCCTTCCAGTCTTCTTAACATCATTTGAAAATACAAGAAATGGTTTGGGTTCATATTATGAAATAGTTCTTCAACAGCACAAGAAGCAACAGGCACGAAGCGAAGCAGAAAATTCTGTGTGAACACAAGGGAACATTTCTTCATTGTGAGGGCAGTTGAGCACTGGAACGGGTTTCCTGGAGTTTGGAGCATCCTTGGAGATGCTCCAAACCCAACTGGATGGTCCTGGGCAGTTGGCTCTAGCTGACCCTGCTTGAGCTGGGGCTTTGGACCCCATCATCTCCAGAGGCCCCTTCCAATCCCGACTGTTCTGTGATTTTGTGAAAAGAGAAGGGTGTGCTCTTTTTCACAGAGAAGGACCCTCTCACTGTTAATTGAAGAGACAAGCTCCAGCTTCAGGAAATTCCTCACTTTCCCAAAGCCTCAGACTTGGTAAATTCTTCTTCCCGTTAATTCTAAGTGCAAGGAGTGATGAAGCAAGAGGTTAATGTGACTTCTTGGTCTGGTGTTCTCTGTTACTAGTATTGTCGTGGTGGTTAACCATGATATGGATCATTTTGGTTTTCTGAAGCATAAATTATTCTATGTCTTTTGTTAAATAGAAGACACATGCTTCAGGAAAGGAAACCTTGGCTTTAGGTATCAGTATGAGTTCAACTGAGTATCAGAAAATTCAAAAGCCAGCCCAAACGGGCAGAGAATCTGACGGTAAGGAGAAACAGATGATTATTCACTAGCTTTTGCTTTAGATTTCTCAAAGATGAGTCCAATTTATGTCCGGTATAGAATCAGCAATATAGAATCCGCCAGTTTGGTTCACGTTCTGAACTAGTCTCTTTTTGTGTGGGCATTAGGCTGCATGGGAAGCTTTAGAAGAGAGCTAAGAATGCCCTTAGCAGCAGACACGCTGCTGCTTGCGCTAGCTCAAATCTGTACCGCTTTGGCCAGCATCAGCTCACAGAGAGTTTTAGAGATTATTCTAATGATTTGGAAATGTGTTAAAGTAGTTTTTGATGTGGTCACGATTCCTGCTTTTAACTCAAGGAGTTTGTAAAGCCTTTTGGTCCCCACATCATGAAGCCAAGCGCTTCTCTGTTTTAACTAGTGGATGCTGCAGTAGTGGATAATTCTTGATACTATCTCGGGAACACTTCTATGGTTTGTCGTTATCTCCTGGTAGATTAGAAGGTATTAGAGTATGAGAAATTCCTTGGCTATTTTTCCCTAACCCAACCAGGAATGCAGGCAGGGCAGTAATCCAGGGAAAATTACCCTTTCCTCTCGTGGATAAAATATGGAAGGATTAAATAAGCCTGTGGAAGCTGCAATTCTGCTTTATTCTGGAGAACAAGACTCGTGAGTGTGTTTAAGGGAGGAAGCTCTGTGTGCCAAGAAGCCCAGGCCGTGGCTCCCCGATACATGGAGCTGCAGTCTGGACTATAACCAGTTTTATGTCCTTCCTCCTTTTCTCTTACAGTTTTCTTTACCTCAGTCTCAGTTTTCTTGTGTGTCTCTTACCCCGTTCCTTCATTGTTATCTCAGGCCCTTCCTACTCGTTTTTGTTTAGGTAATTCTTGCCTTTACCTGAATTTTGCCAATGTTAAGCTCTTTGGTTTCCTCAGCTTTTCCATTCTGCTGTCCTACCCCTTCTCCCAACAAGAAGTTCCTAAGTGTAATGAGGCAAAGCTCTCTGTTGCTTTATTCAGTGCTTAGCACTGCGTGACCCTGTTCTTGGTCACCTCTTTGGTTCCTTCCTTGTACATGTTACAGTTTATTAATAGTGGATGCTGAGGGTGTCTAAATAGGATTTATTACAGTCCATTGCAAAGAGTGTTGACTCTGCCCTGCTTGCTCAGGAGTCTCCTGCGTGCACATTTGGAGGGTTGTGAGGAATGCATGAGGAACTGGACCTTTTCCTTCTTATTTGGCAAAAAAAGGACCCCTTTCTTTGGTCATCACCACCCTGGCAGGAATTCTGCTTTAAAAACCTCCAGAGAGAGATTGTGAAATGCCTACAGACTGCGGTACTGTCAGATTGATTCCTCTGTTAGTTGGTTTGCTTGGTTTTTTTGAGAATCTTTGTAACTCCTCAAGATGCCCAGCAACCCTGGAAAACCTCTAAGTGTTTGCAACAGAATATAATGAAGCTTTAACTTTGGGTGTTGAATTTTCGAACACGGAGAAGGCTGTTCCCAGGCTTGCTGCAGGATTTGGCTGTTATTGTACCCCAGTGAGACTGTCATGCATTTCAATTCGCGGATGCAAAGCTGCCCTCACTGCTGTGTGGGATGAGTAGTTGGGTGTCGGGACAACGTGGGAAAAGGTTGTAGTAAGGCACAAAGAGGAAGCAAAAAATCATTTTCGCTTCCATTTTCCTCACATTTAAACATGACTGAGCAGCCAACTGCTGCTTCTCAGAGTGCCGCAACACCTCTAAGGGACTAATATTGTCCCCTCTGCATGAGAAACTTGCAGTGTTGAGGCTGCAGCGCCCAGATTTCCCCCAGGTGTGGTGAACACTTCAGTGATGATGGACATGCCCTCCCTCACGTTCCTATGATTATTATTCTCGTCCCTGTCCTATCCAGGCCAGCATTGCTCATAAAAAGCAGATAGGAGCGAGTGGGTCTGCATCCCCGGGCGAGCCGGAGGGAGCTGGGGCTGATTGACGACCCGGGGCTGCTTTCCGATGCTGCCCTTGTTTTTTATGATGTCATTAGGAGGCTGTAGGCGCATTAAGGAATCCCTCACGACATCATAAAGGCCTCGCTATTTCTCTAACGTTATTTCAGCCGAGCGAAGCTCCGGCGTTTTATAGGCTTTGCTTTCCCCGTAGAATTAGGAGTTGTCTGGCTGCAACCTGGAAGAAATGCAAAAATAGTCAAATGCTGACTTCAAAAGTTATGGTGCAAGAATGCTAATATATGTGGCTCTTCCGAAGCACATAGCACCTTTAGGTGGAATACATGATGTGTTTGCAAAAGTTGACAGAAGTGCGTGCATATCCTCATGCAAACAACGAAGCTTCACTTTTTTGGTGCACTGCCACAAAACTACTGTTTTTCTACCCACTTTTAACAATAACAAGGGAGATAAGTGAGCAATTTTCCACTCTGGAAAAGAAGACAGAGGTTTCTTACGGTGCTAATCTAGGGGCAATGCTAGATGCTCTATTGGAAGAAAAAATATTTTGAAGAGTTTGGCATAGGTGGCAAAAATATGGTAAATGCTGCAGCCATCAGTGCCTTCCTTTCTGGGTACAATTCCTAATATAAAACTTCTTTGACTTCTCTGATACTGTCATTTGTGCTCTTTCCGTGTGGGAACACAGCTCTGGTTTTACATCCATTTTCTTGGTGTCCTCAGAGAGTGCCTAAATTTATTTTTAAGATACATCTCTATCAATTTTGCCTTCTATGTGATTACTCCAATTTATTTTTCTCTAAAGGAAGAGTATTTAGAACACTCACTAAGTGACAAAAGTGCTGCAAGACCAACTGAAATGTAGTAAGAATTTCATTTTTACCTTGCACAGGTGCTTGCAAAAATTCTTCCTGTGGCCTTTTGAAAAAGGCTTTGGGCTGTTAACTGATATAAAAATTATTGACATTTGTACCTAAAATGAAAGACAGAAAGCTCCAGAATCTAAAAGATTGTTTGCCATAGGTATGGTAAGCTGAAATAAAAAACTTCCTTATTGAGAATTATCCAAAATACTAACTTTGATACCGCAGCAAGATTTTCTGATAGAGCTTTTTATCCAGAATTCATCTGCATGCTGAAAACTCAGTGAATTTAAGTGCTTTTTTTTTCTCCACAGAAGCAATTGCAGGAACAACTAACACATCAGAATTATTTTCCAACAACCAAATGGCTAATTGAGGTGTTTGTTGAGACATGTGCATTTTCTACTATACAAGTCAAAGAGTTTAAAAATAAATAAATAATAAAATAAATAATTAAAAATTAAAAAAATAAATAAATAAAAATAAAGAGGAGGGAAGGGAGGCAAAAACCTGCTAAGAAGAGGCTACCTCATTCCCAAGCAGGGTCTGGAGCTGAGGACCTGGGACACTGGGGTGTCAGACCAACCTGGTGGTTCCCTTCAGTTTGTTTTGTGAATCAGAATAGAAGTAGATGAGGCTTTTCTGTATCCTCAGCATAAGAAAAATGAACTTATAAATGTGCCTCATTAGAGAAAACAGAAGGTGGGAAGGGGAGAGCTGCACTCCAAAGAGGAATAATCAGAAAGAGGAATGGGAGTCTGTGCTGGTAGGCTGCATGCTGAGAAAATAATAGAAAAATCCTTTTTTCGCTGCCTTGAGAACATGCTGAAGGGGCCTGGCTGCCCAGGGAAGGGGGCAGCGCATTTCTGAGCACGTTGCTGGGACGAGGCCGGGCTGCCCGCAGCCCTCAGGACTCCCCACGGGATCCTGCTCCCCGCAGGGCTCCCGAGGAAGCCAAACCAGAGACACGAGAGGGGAAAGTGGGAGTGGGATGGAGATGGAGATGGAGTGGGATGGAGGAAAAACCACCAGGCAGACACCCCAAGGACTGTGCATGTGAAATACCTTCATTGGAGATACTTGGTTGACAGAAGTGTTGCTTAGCTCGTTATTCAAAAAAAAAAAAAAATAAGGAAAATATGAAATTGGTATTTTTTGCTGTAGGTTACTAAAGAAGTACATTTTTTTTTCTGCCTTTTCCTGTAAACTTCTCCTTTTCCTAGTATACGTGTGCACAGGAAGAGAATAACCAAGGTGGCTTGTTGGATGGGGGAAAAGAGAACCTTAAGTGACATTAAATCAACGATAAGGGATCAGCTGTCCGTCAGGGAATGGCTCGGGGCCAGGGAAGCACTCAGTAGGCTCTGCCTGTCCAGCCTTCCTCCCTTCATAGTTAGCAAAAGGTACCGTATTTGTCCTTAAATGACATAATTTATTATCAAGTAATTTTGTTTTTTTAACATGCAACTCCATTCTGAGGATGAAAACAGCTTTTAATAGAACAGGATGTCTGGCAATGCTCTGTTTGTCCTTACCATTGCGATGCCCCAGCCTCAGCGTCCAGGACTGGGACAGTTTTTGTCATCTCTTCCTTGAGAAGAGAAACATAATTTTGCAAAAATTACTGACACTGATATTCTTAATAGACCTATGTCATGAAATTACTTCATATACACCGCATATAATGTTGGTCCTTTAAAACGTGTTTGACATAAGAATCTCAGAGGCACTGATGTAGCATCTGCATTTCAAGAGGACTTTGGAGAATATCTTTAAGACGAGTCTAATCTCTGCTAGAGGAGAGGAGGAACAAGAATGCTCATTTATGTTCAATGAGGACTTGATAATGTCAGCTGGTTCTGAAACCGTTTTTAATTTTATGGCACGTTGCATGACTGCGTTTGACCAGTTTGTGTCAGTCACCTGCAGTTCAATCCTGGGTATCACACAGCTTTGCACCGGGTTGGATTTGTGATGTGTCACCCAAGATGCATAAAAGGCTTTTTAAAAAACCCAGAGTGAAAAAGAATCCTGGTGTTTCTGCTTGAAGCTGTCCCTGCGTAAGGGGCTGCTCTCAGGTTGCACCGTTTCCTTCAGACAGTCCTGCTTTGCTGTCAGCTTTTGGGCTGTGTGGGAAGAGGTTTGCTCTCTGCCCGTTCCCTGTGTCCTTACAGAACTGGGGATGTTTTTCTAGGAGTTAAGGAAGGAGTTAAGGACAGGTCTGTTTTGTAGAAACGTTGGTCTGGAAAGAGTTTCTGGAATCATCAAACCCCCCTCTCTGCTGTGGCAGGGTCCATAGTGTTGATTAACATCACTGATAGCTCCGCCTGCTCTTTGGCATCGGGATATTTTGCTTTCTTCTCTTCAGTTCTCCCTTTGGTTTCTCTGCTGCCGTTAGAAGCCAGGACAAGGGTGTGAATTCCCGAAACGCAGCAGGGGACTGAACTACCTGCAATCCTGCCGAGCAGCCTCTCCTTCCCCAGCCCCGTGGTACCTTGGCATCTCTTTGCCTGTCTGGCAGTGCCCTCCTGATGGCAGTAATGCTAAGCCCGTGGCTCCTTGGTGTTGGAAGCCCCATTGCAGTGTATTCTACATCTTGTCAGCTGTAAAAATAAGATGTCTGAGGCCTCCCCATCAGCTGCTGCCAGCCCGCACGTGTGCCCAGTGCAGTCACATCAGCAAATCCGCACCCCAGAGTCTGTCCCTTGCTCCTCGCTGCACTGACACATGGATCAGGTGAACAGAAGGGACCTTGGAGAACAGTGGATGCCTTGCAGGTTGCTCTGGCATCCTTCTCTTGGGATGAGTTAGAGCAAATAGGTTAATATGGCTTGGAGATGGGCACTAGCTCCGCTGCTCTCTGCTTCCCGGGAGCCGGTCCCCTCCGTGTGGTGTCACCCCTGTGGCTGCGCCCACTGGGTCTGGTGACACTGAGGTAGGTTGGGACTTCAGAGAGCAGGTGAGGAGCAAGGGGACACCAACCCCTAAATGAACTTGTGTGCATATAGAATCACACACCGTGAGGATGACTGCAAAGGAGAGTCCTCGCAGGGGGTTCCGATACCCAGGCTCACTGGTGACAATGTGTTTTTTCTTTCTTTTTATTCTCTATCACTGGCTGAAGGTCTCTCTGCCAGGCTGCACCACCCTGGACGTGTCCAGAGCTGTCCCAAAGGAGGAGGTGGGAAAGGGGGAGAGTTGCCTGTAGCCTGGGATAGTTATCTGAGCGCTTTGAACAGAGCAACTGAGGCACCTCTGGGCTTTTGCTTTCACACAAGTTCATCCAGTTCACCTACTTACCCGGCTCGTTATTAATAGAATCGTTAGCAGGTTCACTCCGCAGCTCGTAGGGAAGGTGTGCGCATGGGTGGCAGCCCAAGACAGAAAGTATCTGATTTTATCTGATCCTTGGCTCGGCTTCCCAGGTGTGCAGCCCTGCAGATAATGAAGCAGGCGGCTTCGCAGGGATGGACCGGCACACCCTAGCCGAGGGCTCGGGCTGCGATCCAGCGCCGCGCGCGGGAGAGGGGCCTTTGCAAGGAATGTGCCTATTCCTATACAGGGAATATGCCTATTCCTATAGCAGGGAATGCAGACGGAGTGCTGGGAGCTGCCGGCTTGCACAGACTGGCAGAATCATCATTAAGCGACAGCGTTTTGGAGGCACCTGCGTGCTCAGCCCAGCTCTGAGCTGCTTCATCCCGAGCTGCTTGCGAGTGTAGGAACATCCCTTCCTTCTTGCCTCTTTATCCCTGGGGATTGTGCACTCGGATGGAAGCTCTTGAGAGTTTCTGCATGTGTTTAAGGGCGCTGGATGTGGCTGCAGCACAGGTAGATCCACACGGATTTACTGAGTGTAGCTGCCCCGGTGCCAAGCGCTGTGCAGGTGCAACCGGAGTGTCGGTGCACGAGGTAACACAACGAAACGCAACGGCGAATGCACCGTGCAGGCTGATTACGGTGACAGGCTCCTCCTGGTTTAGCATACACCAGGAGGAACAGGTCTGCCATGAAGTACTTTGGGCTGAGCTCTTTGCTTTGTGACGTGGTCTGGAGCACCAGAGGCTGAGCAGAGTTTTTGAAAGATGCTGAAGGTTTGGGAAGGTCCAAACCTGCATGTGGAGCGAGTGGGGAAGAAAGGAAGCAGAGGAGAGAGGCTCTTAAAGCAAGCAGAGTTCCCCCCCTGCCTCTATGATATATGCAGTAATGTTATATACTGAATATATTCGTGCGGACTCCACCTACGACCTCCTTCCCTCGTCTGCAAGGGTGAGCAGTTCATTACTGCCTGCTTCTCCCTCACATGCAGATAGCGATCTCAATATAGCTGTTCAGCCAGGGCTGCCTTTGAACTCAGACCCAGCAGAGAGGGTGGAATCTTTTCCATCTGATTCATATCCAGGGCTCCTGCTATTTACCCAAGCCTTTCGGGTGGAGGCTCTGGGCTGCGGAGCTTGTGGGAACAGCTCCCTTCAAGTCGGAGCTGCAACCCGGGAGCTGCGGTGTGGGGAGAAAAACAGGGCAACCAGCCTGTCTTCAAAGGGAGGCTTCTCCCCAGAGCAAGTGCAGTTCTGACCCTGTTTAACACCAGCTCTCTCACGCGGCAGAACAATTAATATGTTTGAGACGCATAGAAAACCTTAGCAAACCCTCCTCTGCATGCATGGGGCAAGCGCATGTGTTTTTTCAGCACATTCTTCATTGCTGTTATGGTAAGGGCGACAAGTGATATTTTTTGCGATAGGGCTTCCAAGTTTTACAGTTTTGCAACGCTAGTTTTAGCAATATCGTGTGCTCCGTGTACTGAGTGACCCTTCAGCAAGTTAATACCTCCAGATTTACCTCTGAATCAATTGGCTAGAGACCTCTGGCCCGAGCAGCAGCGTTTTAGCTTGTCGGGATGTCTTCATTAGAATTTTCATTGCAAATTTGGAGGATGAAATAAACTTGGCTTCCAGCCTGGTGACTCGTCTCAGTCACCTATGCTTTTAGCCAGCATTCGGGATGAGCAAGAACGTCTTACTCAGTGGTAATCTTGTCATCTTGGATTTTTAAACCTCACCTTTATTCCTGGCAAACCAACATCTAATTAGCTTGATACTATTAGCTCATAAAATAGCCAGCGCATTTATCAGTTATTAATGTACGGTGCTGATATATGATTCTATTTGACTCGAACAAAGGGAAACGTGCGCCTTGTGCTCTGGAGATGTGGCAAGCGCCGCTCTGGCTACCGTGGGCAGATGGTGGCCTGATAGGTTCTGGTCTGCCCTGGAAAGCGTTAGAATTGGTGGAAATTGCTGCTAGAATTGCAATTTCTTGGGCTCTGCGTTTTTGTGCCAAGCTGGTTCTTAGTGTCTCCTGTTCTCACATCTGCAGAGGTTTAGGAGGTGCCATGGGAGCTCTTCAGACTTATTGCACTGGGTAAATTTGAGGATTGAACTGGTATTATCCCTGAGCAGGGAAAAAAAAAGAACATGAAAGAACATGCAAGCTCACGTACATGTCGTGTGGTCCAAGAGATGTCTCGGAACCCACATGCGACACAGAGGCTGTTTGTTAAATGTGCAGGGAAAACAGCTCATGGAACCGGCCCTGGGACTGCAGAGGATCCTCCATAAACAGCAGCTCCGGAGTTCTTTGGGATATAAAGCAAGTCCCTTTTCCAGTGGAATTCCAGAGTGCATTTTTAATGTACCCTGATGTATGATAATAGTAGGAACACTCTGCAAAAGGCAGGAGCTCACCAGATGAACTTCGGAATAAAACAAATATTAATAGTTCTGTGCTCTCCTTACTGTTTATGAGGCATTGACATATTTAGCTTTTATCTCAAAATTATCAGTTCCCAACTGGGCTCAGATGTGTCATCTCCTTTTTGAGTTACAAGCAAGGAACATCAGTAGAGCAGTGATGCCTCCTAACTGATGCCTTTGCATCTTTAATTTAATTAGTTTATGAACCCTTCTGGAGGACTTCTTAACGTAGCACCTGAACACCTCCAAATCCCATGGTTTGAGTTTTCCATCCGATGCTTCGTTTCCTCCTAGTGTGGGTCCCATTGTTCCCAACCCTCTGATGTTCAGGATTTAGAATAACGGTATTAATAAGTGATATTTATTAATATCCCCCCCAAACAAAAAAAAAAAAAAATAGAATTAATTTATCCTGAATGATTTGTTGCCTTGATTTGTCTTGTTCTGACAAGATGCTGTCTAATATCAGGGTAGGAGGTCCCCATTTCTGGCTTTTCTGCCTCTGTGTGAGGCCTCAGCCTTGGTTTTCTGTAAAAGCAATAAGCAACATATAATAATAATAATAATAATAAGCAACATGTTTTGCTTAGAGCCTCTAGTGCAAGGCCGACCACACGGGCCTAAGTTTTTTGCAGACCTGCTCTTAGTTTTTGAGCAGGAAGCAGCAGCTGATGTGACGTCCCGTGGTTTGGCTGGGGTGTCGGGTTGGTCTTTCCAATCTGAATTCAGTCTTTCCGATCTGAATTTGCTCCTCTTCCACTGGTGGGAATGGGTGGAGAGGGAGCACCATCTGCTTGCCCATGCTCTGCTCCTCAGCAGAATGAGACCCGACAGTGGTTCTTTTTCTTCCTCCCTCTCCCCCTTCCTCCCTCTTAATTATTTCTGTCTCCCCAGAGCACGTGGGCTCTGGTAGGGCTTCCCGGCTCCCTTGGATGAGTTCCTGGAGGAACAGTGCACACAGGAGCAGCTCATCACGGCCACCTGCGCTGACCGACTCTCCTGTTGCTTTGCACAGAGCTGCTGTCCTCTACTCTTACACTATGTCTTTTCCAACAACCCTAATACAGCAGAAATTTGTCTTGTGAGCAGTTGGAAGCCGGGAGCCCCTTGGCTGCAATGTCCCAACATCAGTCCGTGGAGGCAGAGCACCTGCTACCAGGGGAGCATCAGGAATTTCAAGTACAAGGTCCAGCTTTCATGGAGACCGAGCGCCTTCGTGTGTCCTCTGAGTGGGCTGGTGCCTTGTCCCAGTGTGGCCCTCAGGCCGCCCCAAGGAGACGTGTCCCCTGCTGTGAGTTTTTGGGTGATCCCTGGGTGTTTGCTGCTTGTTTGGCCCCTTGCCCCGTGCCCCAACCCACAGCTCTGGTCTGCACCGTCCAGCCCTGCTCTGCGGCTAGAGCAGCCCCCGGCGCCGCTTCCCTCCCTCCCATCGCTGCCTCTCGATCCCGTTTTCCCGGAGCGGCTCCGATCACAGGGTGCTTCATGCCAGGGCGAAGGGCAGCGACTGAGGTGCCACCAGCCCATCAAAACACAGACCCTCCGCTGACCGCGGGCAGCAAAAGGCTTTGTGGCAAATTCTACCTCGTGTTTTCCACCGTGCTATCAGGGAATCTGCTGAGGAGCAGGATGCTGACGCCGGAGAACTAATGAGTTTTCCTCAAACGCTCGTGCCTGCCTCTGCGTGTGCGAGTGAGCGTACGGAGCAGCCGCCACTCCGAGACCGTGCAGGAAGGAAAGCTCCAGCTTGCACCAAAACGAGTCGTCACCCTCCTTGCCGCTTTGCCAAATCCTCCTTCCCTTCCTCTTTAAGAACATTGCCAAGAAAATGGGAGATTTCAAATGCCTTCATTATTTAGATTTATTCATGAGATTCCCGCTTGATATTTCTGCACTGGAAAAACAGTTTGTGCGTGCTTATTGGTGAATTTTTATGTGAACTCTTGGAATTTACTTTGTATTAATTACTTAACTGCTGTAAACCGTTTTCCTTCCAGTGCTGGACAGAGATATACGAGTCGGTAACGTAATGTGTCACACAAATGCCAGATCTTTTCCAAATAACTCACTTGAGGACTCGGAGGGTGTGTATAAATTAATTCTCATATAAATGCATTTATGAATTTGTGAGTAAATAAATAGATCCACAATGGCCTGGTGCTGGTGGGGCACTGGCATCCAAGAAAACCCATGCATGGAGGGAGGCCCTGCTCAGTGTATGGGGTATGAGATAGTTTTCCTCCTATATTTTTGTATTTAGTACATATGCTCCTGACCTTTTTAATGCACAGGCTGGAGTACCCTGAGTTGGGCCATATAATACACTTTTCTTGTCTTTTTAAATGAACTGCTGATTATATATTTTGGTGAAACTAGAGGCAAGCAGGCTGCAGAATCAGTAAAGGAAGCCAGTTAGAAGCCACATTTGCTAAAACATGTATTATCTCACCTTTGCTATCCCTCTCTGTTGCATATAGGCCTTTCTGCTGGTTTCCTGTACCCACTGCAGCTGTAGGAATTCCCTCATTCTTGTCCTGTTTTCAGGTTGTTCCCATCTTCTCCCTGGACCTGCTAGTGGACGTGTCCGGTGGGTCTGTTGGGTGCCTCTGCTATGGGGTGGCCTCAGCACTGCTCCACTCTATCCAGACAGCAAAAGTGGGGTGGAATATTTAGCCTAAACTTGCAGAACTAACAAGAAAGCTGGGAAATGGGATATGGACCTCCTAGAGTATAGCCTACAAAGGGAAGAGTTTCAGATGTTCATGGCTGTATGATCAGGCCTTACCCTGTTCCTCACTCCTGCTGACCACAAACTATTTTCTTTGGTTCCCACCCAAGAAGACTTAGTTTTGCCAGAAGAGGTAAAAAGGCAGGCAGGGGAGAGCAAAAAGCATGAGCTGAGGTTGAATTGGATCAAAACGTTGGGCAAGAAGCTTGGAGCAGGGCTGGATCCCTCCTCTTAAATGCAAGATGTTCATGGGTGACCCCTCAGACAGCTCTGTGAGAAGGATGATGCTGGAAACAGGACAGTGATTCCAGCCCATCTGCTATTAAAACTCCGCAGTGACGGAATGATATAAAAACACTATCTCATTTCTCATTGCATCCATGTGAGATCGTGTAAGAGCTGCTTCACCACCTAGAATAAATTCTATCTGCTTAATTATTACTTATCTGTGTAACCTGCGTATAATACATACAGACTGTGTTTCCACTAAGGTAAGAGCCCTGCTCCACACTGCCCACTGCCAGGATGTTAGTGATTCCATAGGATGCACATTCCCGGGCATCCCCCCAGCAGTTTGGTGTCCTGTTCTCTCCCCTTATGCTGTGATTTTGAGGTGAATTATTTTCAGCTTGTGCAGAGCGAAATCTCATACTTCACTTCCTATGGATACAGCTTTGTATCCATAGGAATCTGTTTCTGAGAGCTCATGTTTAAAAACATCGACAAATGGATCATTAGCTGTTTTAATTACCTGTGTTTTCTGCGGCAGTTCCTCAGACTTTCTGCAAAACAACAGAATGTAGGAGTGATTATCAAAGGTGGCTTTTAATAGCAATAAAAAGGTGTTGGTTTGATCTCCGTGCACTAATTACTTGTGTGTTTATAGGATCCACGTATGGATCACGAGGCTGTAGCTGTCAGCAGGGAGGTCAGTTTTCCTTAGTTCAGAAAAACCTGTAGAAAACCACCCCATACTCATGCACACACCAAAAGCTTCCAGTTTTAAAATAAAACAGAAGAGTATTTGCACATTAAATAAAATTTGATAAAATTCTGTGCAGCTACTACTACTTGTGAAAAGCAGTAAAGATAGGGCAATAGTTTGCCTAGTACGGACTGAGTCATGAATATTCATCATTAAAATGAGAGCTGGCATTTGCATAGCAGCTCCACCCACCGAACTGAAGTAGCTGTTACAGCCGTTGCCAATAAAATGCCAAACAAAATGCATAGAAAATGAAGCCATGTGCCGTGTAGCTGAGTTCCATGAGTGGAAGTAGACAGAAAGCATGTGTCAGTGGTTCTAAGTCTTGAAAACAAATATTTCTCAGCAGATGCTGTACCTGAATTTCCTAATATACCTAGAATACCTGGTGTTTCTGATCCGGACTGTTATCCCCACTGCCTACACCCATGTGAATGTACTCGAGGGCTCTGGGTGCGTTCTCGGGCACAGGATTTACCAGGTCCAGCTCGTTTTGCCCTGCTCTGGTATCGCCCCTGTGCTGGCTCAGGTCGCTTCCCTGCCAGTTCTCCAGTACCAGGACACCTAGAAACCCTTTGCTGCTGGTTTAATTACAAGCGTTAGCTGTTTCTCTCTGTGTAATTACTAAAATGAATGGGGAAAGCAGAGATGAGAGAGCGTAAATTCTCTTCACACAGAAATGTAATTACATCTGCAGGCATCTTTCCAACTACTGGGGAGGTTATGTAAAGTTTTGGGTATGTGTTTATGAGTTAATGAGGATATTTATGTTTTTCCTTCTTCGCTTCACAATTTATTCATTTCAGACATATTTTATACGGGGGTTCTGATTTAGGCAGACAGGTCAGTATCTCTTCCAGGTACAAGGATATCTGCTTCAGAAACCAAAGGAAAGAGATTATATCATTATTGCAGCCTATGTGCACTATACAGATCTCTGATCTGCTCCTGCTGCTCTTCTAAAGTCACTGTAAATGCAAAGAGCCCTTGGGAGACCTCTCGAAAGGCATGGCAATAGGTGGCACCTGTGCATCTTTGCGGATTTTTGAAATATTTGATTTTATTTGAAATAAATCAAGTTGTCTGCACCTGCGTTCTTCCACCAGTTGGTCCCAACCAGGTTAAAACCAACCACATTTCCCACCTCTTATTTTTTGTCCTGTGTGGTTCTGGGTGCTGTGGTTAACGTCTTAGTCCTTTCGGGATGCGCGATAGGGATCAAGGTGAAAGCCCGGAATACCATCATGTGTGAGCGGAGCTAGCTCGGGTGCTATTGCAGGGCGGTTATAGCAGCCTCTTAACAAATTGCATTTAGCCAAGCTTTATCCTTGGCTCCTGCTACAGCAGACAGCCTGGGTGCAGTGTCAGGCTGAAGAGGTTCTGTGTATGGATAATGCTTGAATAAGGGGCAGATTTGCAGCTGAAATTCTACAACGTTGCTCTAGGGTTGCTCCTTCTTCCCACCTTGTTTATTGCTGCCACGTCTTGGTGTCTGGAAAATGGAAATCTGGGGGTGCAGCAGCCTCCTCACGCGGGTGTTTGCATCAAGAGGAACCCAATACTCAGTGTATTTGCTAAAACTAGTTAGGACAGCAGTGACCTGTGAATGCAGAAGTGTGCAAAATGTAGAATTAGTGTGCAAAATGTAGAATTAGCAGAATGCAATTGCTCTTTGGAGATCTTTTTTTTTCAGGGAAATTAATAGTTGACTAAATACTAGA